>OX439134.1:19982669-20160169 GCA_949318235.1 Ecdyonurus torrentis
TTGAGGACAATGTTCTCTTTTAGAATAAAAAGTCCCCCCATAATTTTAATGTCTTCCTCATTGTTATCTGTATTCTTATGTGTTTTGACAAGGAAGACTACAATCTTTTATGTGACGTCAATTCTGTTTATATATTTTAAAACAGGAAGTTTTTTATACCAGTACAGGAATTTTTAGCATTTTCTGACCAATGTGAGTTTTTAGATATATTAATGAAAATAAACCATAGCGGTGAGGTAAGATGTTCAAAGGAGAAAATCATACACAGGTCTTACCACAGTAAAGAGAATCCTATTGTTTGTTGGAATTCGTGCTAGCACACGAATAAATATTACTAAGTAATAATTATGCTAGCTCATTTTAGCACAATTTGTTCAGTACAGCATAATTTTTGCTACTGCATAATAAATATAATATGCTACGTAGAATAGGTAAATATTATGTTGTACAGCATAATCCATTATGTAGTTCCAATTTAGCATTAATTATGCTAGAATGACATAAATGCAGCATAAATTATGTAAACTATTGTTTCCGTGCATACAGATAAAAAACTTAACAGATTGGAGAGCTTTTAGCACTAAAACTTCAGGAGAAATGGAGTGTGTTTTGCCTTTGACAACAACATGTTCTAAACACATAATAGGATCTACAAAACTGATGGTATTTTTTTACCAGAATGTAAATGTGGCCACACAAGAGAGCTTAAAAAAAATGTAAAGTATGCAATTTGCGTGACTATTCATGTTTATGACGTCATAAACAGGCAAAAACTAGTATAAAAATGTTGTGCGGGTTGCATAAATCGAAATTTTCTGATCACTGCTACGGAGCTACAGTTGGGTTTTTAGACTAATTAATGTTATTTATGTAAGTCCCATCAAGTGTTTTGTTATGTAAATGCAAATGTTTTTATGTTGTCTATGCCTTTAATATATAATATACTTACATTACTAAAGAAGTAGTTTATTTAAATATGCAGTGATTACTTGCTCATATGAGTTATCTTAAAAACAGTAAAAAAAAAAAAAGAAAAAAAAAAGTTCCTTTTTCATTCTCAACATTTCTTTATATTAGTATTCCTTGTGTATAAAAATTTTTTTAAAAAAGTTTTTGAAAAGAATGGTTTGACGTAGTAAATAGATCTGGACTTCATTACCATACGTAACACCATTTTTTAAGCTCATTGCTGAATTGCTCTCCTATGGTTGTTATGATTGACGTTCGTAAACCCTGTTTTTTGTGCTCCAAACCACCAAAAAATGACGATCACCTATTGCTTTTTCAATGGAATTGCGCATTTTTTAGAGCAAGGAAACAGGGTTTACGAACATAGTTATAAATGGTGTTCCCCCCTCTTTTTTTTTTTTTTTTTTTTTTTTTCTTCAAAAGTATGAAAAAATGACGATCACCTTTTAAAATAGAATTGCGCAATTTTTTAGATCAAAAAAACCGTTTACATTACAAACATCTTTTATATAACTTTAAGACATTAACTACGTCAAAAATTAGACAAACCGTTTTTATTCAGTACTGTCGATGCTTTGAGAGCTTTGTTAATATAACAATAACTTTTTTTTGGTCAGAAATGTAGAAAAATTGCTGTACAAGTTCAAAAATTTATGTTTGTAAATATGTTATCAGAATTGCTACAAAACATTCTTGTTGTCTTCTTTGTTATATAATTATGAAATATATTTATGCTTAAATTTAAATTTTTTTGAGAGATAATGTTATTAAGTTGACAGGGTGGCTTTTTAGAATGTAAAATATAATTCTAATTTCAATCAGTTTAAAAGCTGAGGTAATTTTTTTTGTTGGGGGTACAAGTATGAGCCACACCGTGATACAGTTAAAGCAGTGTCCTGTGTTGTTATGTTTAGAAACACCAAAGTTAACCTCACAAGCCAATTACTTCGTGGATGGAGTATGTTTGTCCGAGATAGGACATCATCAGATCAAGTCACTGGTCCCTGAGCAACCTCGTAAGAAACGACGGAACACCAAGTCTGCTGCAGACACTGAGGCTGGTATCCTAGCAACCATAGAGTCGGTCATCGCTGGAGGTGAGTTAATGTTGTCAGTTAAAGTGTTAGTCAACAATGTTTTTTTTTTTTTTTTTAATAGTGATCATTGAACGCGATCTTAAAATTTTAGATATTAAAAGCTTAGAACACCTTGAACAAAAAAAAAAAAAAAGTGCATAATATTCTAAGAAACCTGAAAATCAACGTTGATTTGGCCAAAGTCATTGAATTCTAATTTATTTTCCATTCACAAAATGGTCTCTGACGTCACAGCTCGCTTGTTTTACGCGCGCGTGGACCAAGGTGTTCTACGCCTTTAACGCACGTAAGCCGCTTAGCGACCCAGAACCTATACGTCATAGCTACAACTTGCTCTCACGCTAGATTGGCACGAGCTGGAGCTACTTTTGTCTTTGCATAAATTATTTTACTACATATTTGTAGCTTTAAAACATTTATATACGTAAAATATTACGTCAAGTAACAAGATAAAAAAATAAGAGTAACTCACGCTCGCGCCAAGCTAGTGTTAGAGCAAGTTGTAGCTGTGACGTAGGTTCAGGGTCGCTAAACGGCTCTCAGCGCGTTAATAACTAATGTTTTGAGATCGCGTTTTCGGGGGGGTATAATAATACAATGATCACTGTTAAAAAAAACATTTTTGACTAACACTTTAAAGCACTGCATGTTGTGTTAGATAAAGTACAATAGGAATTACCAAGTATTCTAGTCTGATAAAGTTCACTTTTGGCTTTTCTAACAAAAGTGTAAATGCTAATTAGTTCCACTTAAGGTAAGAGTTCAGCTACTGTGGGATTTGACTAAAAAGTGGGGAAAAAAAAAAAAAAAAAAAAAAAAAAAAACTAAAAAAAAAAAAAACTAATGTTATCTATATTTTTATTTATTTATTGAACTATTTCGTTGTTAGCTAGTTTGTTTATTTACTCAAATATTTAGTTAATTTATTTGTGTATTTATTTTATTTTATTTAATTATTTACTTTAAATTCATTTATTTATTTATTAGCTTATATGTTTATATATATATATATATATTTATTATATATCGCTATTATTATTTATAGTACTTATTCATTTACACACCAATATGAAAATATATTTTAACATTTAGAAACTGGCGCTAAATTTCCAATATTGAAAGAGAAAAACACGTGCTGGTTTTCAATGGTTCAATATATTTACACAATCGTGTGTACTGTACTTAATTTAGATTTATTTAATTTTAATTATTTTACCTCTATAGTGTATTTTATGTGTACGTATTATTTATGTAGCTCTACGTATTCCTATTCTTACTTATTTGTTTATTTATTTATCCTTTTACTTTTAGGAGTAGTCAACAATGCCTTTTTTTAAAAGTGATGTGATCATTATGCTATTAAATCTCCTGAAAACGCGATCTCAAAATTATAATTATTAACGCGCTGAGAGCTAAGGCTGTTTAGCGACCCTGAACCTATGTCACAGCTATAACTTGCTCTCATGCTAGCTTGAGTTACTCTAAACTTAGCATAACTTATTTTACTACATATCTAAAGCCATAAAAACATTTTATATACGTAAAATATGATGTCAAGTGGCAAGAGCAAAAGTAAGGGTGATTTCTGCTCGCGCTAAGCTAGCGTGAGAGCAAGTTGTAGCTGTGATGTAGGTTCAGGGTCGCTGTAACAGCTTTTGCTCTCAGCGTGTTATTAATTAAATTTTTGAGATCGCGTTTTCGTGAGGTTTAATAACACAATAATCACTATTAAAAAAAAATTGTTGACTCCCTCTATTTATTTGTCTATTTATTTGCTTGTTTATTTCTCTATCTATCTATTTGGTCGATACTTGCTATCATGCTGCTTTATGTATTGTAGTTAGTTAATGTTGCTATCTGCTCTGACAGATAACTCACAAGATGGTTCTCGTATGTTAGATGAAGAGACGGAAGAGAAGATCATACCCAGAGAGGGGACTATCGTGCAGCCCAGAGCAGACGGTACTGCGCCCATACCTCCAGAGGGCTTCACTATTTACACCACGGAGAGCGGTATCATGGTTCTCAGACGTAAGAGACAGCGTAATCTGCACAAGCTGGGTAAGTCTGCCATGCAAATTCATCTATATTTTAGTTTGTTGAATTTTTAATGCTTACTAGCGGATGCATTTCTTAAAAAAAAAAAAAAAAAAAAAAAAATGAAATTAAAAATTGTGCATGACTGTATTATAAAACAGATGGGTTAAATTGAGAGATTTGTAACCTGATTTTGCCCAATAAAAGCCATTAATTATTATTATTGATTCAAGGGTTAACTTCCGACGTAAATGATTGTAAACTATTTGAAAATTATTTTTGGATGCATCTCATATTTACAAAATAAAAGTTTCAATACGATTACTTCATGTATTACTCATACATTATCACAATTTTTAATCATTTCTATTTTGCTGGGAAATTAAAAAAACAATGTTATTTAAATGGGCAAAATAAATTAATTTTCTGAAAAAAACAAGACGGAAATTTGAATATAAAACATAAAGTAATTGATAGAGCATAAAAAATATCTATAATATTAGAAAGTTTAAACTTAAGTTCTCAAACTAAAATTTATTCCATTTGACAAAATAACTCATTGATTGATTGATTGATTTCAGGTATTGGAGGTTTTGCTGTACGTACTCGAGGTACTCGTCCTAAAGATGAAGAAGGCTGGGAAGGCCTGAGCTCTCAAGCTACAACCCCCACCCCTGGAGCAACACCTGAGAGCACCCCTGGACCTCCCTCTCTCACACCACCCTCAGCACAACCCCCTACCACCCCTACTAGTGAGGAGAAACCAAAGAGAAAACCACAGAGAAAGAAACCAAGAAATAAAATCATGGAGTCTTTCCCTGTTTATATACAAGTAAGAAATATAATGTGTGGGAATTAAGATTTGTTTTATTACATATTATAAAATAGGGTATTATTCTGAATTAAGTAATGTGTGATTTGTAATTTTTAAGTTCATAAAGTATTTTTGAATAACTTTTTTAAAATCATCAATAATTTCTTTGGTCGTCCTCATATGTTAACTTTGCCTTTTTTTTTTAATACTTGTGAGGTAACGTTGTGTGTTATTGTGTTACTAGGAAGCGTTCTTTGGTCGAGAACTGCTTGACTGCTCCAAGGAGCGTGACATTGTGCGCTACAGCAGCGACTCAGAGGAAGAGAAAGACGTGACCAGCGCAGTCAGCGCAGACAAAACTATACAACTGTCACAGGTATGACAACTATAATAATAACATTTATAATTGAAAACACAGTAGTATAGAGATTAGAGCATGTTGAAATGAAAATTAATAAAACGTGAAGTTTCTTTAATTTGGAACTTGGGATCAATAGAGTAGATGAGCGCTATATATTTTTTTGGTTCAAATAAATGTTAAATAGGAAGTTCAGGGGTTACAACATGGCTTTTTCAATGTTAGATAATGAGAGGAACTGTTCATTGACTCACATATGATGACCCAAAGCCCTTCCGTAGCCCCATGGTAGCCCCTCAAACTTGCACTCATCCTGCGAGATATGCAATCTGCTACAACATTTTCTATAGTAAAGCCGTAACTATGACGTAAAAAATACAAAATGGGTTGCATATCTCGCAGGATAATCACGATTTTGCGGGACTACGGAAGGACTTAGGGTCATCATATGTGAGTTTATGGACAGGTATTCTTATTTTCATTATCTAACATTGAAGAAGCCGTGTTGTAACCCCTGAACTTCCTCTTTAAAAAGGAATACTGTATCAATGAAATATAATATACTGTACCTAGTATCTCATTAGATAGTCAACTGTAACTCCATGTAATGTTGTGTTGTTTAGGAGGAAATTCGCGCCATAGAGCAGTTGCAAGTGAAAGGACCAGAAGCTCCTAAAGAAGTAGCCAAACCTGCGGCAGCCGTGCCTTCAGAGACAACCAAAGTTACAGCAAAGGTAAGCCAGTTCAGGTAGCTAGGACAGCGGCTGATATCTGACAATCTGAACTGTCGTGAAATATAATATTAACACGAAATAAAGATGAAATATTACTTGAAAGTTTAGGTATGTTAAACATATGAAAACAACAGCAAA
Organism: Ecdyonurus torrentis; assembly: GCA_949318235.1. Classification (NCBI taxonomy): domain Eukaryota; kingdom Metazoa; phylum Arthropoda; class Insecta; order Ephemeroptera; family Heptageniidae; genus Ecdyonurus; species Ecdyonurus torrentis. The sequence continues at coordinate 19,988,817 of OX439134.1, forward strand.
TAACAAGTAAATAAATATTTTAGTCCCAAATTTTAAGCTTAACTTTTTTACAGCTACAATTATTAATAAAACCTTTTTTCCGAACAAAAAATTGTATTTTAAATTCTTCAAATTTTATTAATATATTATTTGTTTTTTTATTTAAGTTTTATTTTGGTTGTGTTTTGCTGGATATAAAAGAAAGAATAGAACAAATTAATGTAAAAATAAAGTTTCACATTTGACTCATGGTAGCACCAAGTTGGTCACCTACCTCCTTAAATTATACGTAATGAAATTATTTTCATGTTTATCAAATCTTTTTGAGTCAGAATTGTACAGTTAGTTGTTGTTTAAAATATTTAAAAGAAAATTTAATTATAAATGTTCTTTGCTAGTATTATCTAACTGCAATATTAATTGATATTCGTTGTGCCCAGGTTGAGGCTAGCAACGAGGAAGAAGACGAAGAGGAAGAGGCTCTCAAGGACATCCTTCCCAACGACCTGCTGGATGGTGATGACCTGGTGGACATGGATACTCTCATGGCTGATGATGACGATATCACCAAGACTGGAGACAACTTGGACGATATCGGAGGTAAGTCGCTGCTTTTGTACCTTGGCTTGCTTAGCGGAGGCAGCGAGAACAAAGTTTGTCAGTCGTTTGTCATTTTGTTGTAAAGGGTATCTAGGAACTGATAAAAAAAAATGAGTGAGTGAATGAAAGAATGAATTAATGCCTCCTTCCAGACGTAGCTTTTGTATGCATGTGGAGGGAGGATGGATTATGGCATGGACGATGTGTCTTTTATGTTTGTTTTGTCTTTGTATTGTTTTGACTATTATATTCAGTGTATTTGGACTTGCTCTGTTGATGAATAAAGAAGTAATTTTAGTGTAATGAAACCAATAAAATCAATACAGTAAAGTAAATAATAAAAAGAAGAAGAAGAATCTTTACATCATTAAAATGCATTAAAAAAAAAAAAAAAAAAGAAAAAAAGACCAAGACAAATGGTTATTATTTCCACTACTTTACTTTATCTCTATTTAACATTGATTAGTGTGTAGTGATAATAAAATTATACTCTTGCTATGCACTATTGTAAATATGGAGAATTGTGGTTACTTAAAATGACAAATGCAGTAAACCAGCATGGTGGTGAAGACTAAAGTCTGGTGACATGTTGCTAGCATGTTAATACAACAACATATTTTATCCCATGAGATGTGTTAAGAAAAATAAACCATTGCAGTTAGATATAATAAATTTAAAAGAAAATGATAGTAGAAAACATACCCTGGTCTTACCATAGTGAAGAGAGTCCCATAGTTTGGTGACAAATCTTGCTAGCACAGATATAGATAAAAAAAGGGTTTAAAAAAACTATGGGACTCTCTTCACTATTACAAGGCTCTTGTTGGTTCCTCTTATAATTTTTTATTCAAATTTATCATATTTTATCCCATGTTGTTTATTATCTGTGTGCTATCAAGACCAAACTATAGGTCACTACTTCACTATGCTACACTATGTACTGCATTTGTATGTTGTTTTCAACAGGATTACATGGCATGAATATTGTGCATGTTATTGTTTGCTTATGTATTTATTTATTTGTCTCTTATGTATTTCCCACGTGCCATTGCCACTGCAGAAGAGTTCTCTGTAATACAGAAACCCAGCAACATGTACAGAATCTGTATTAAAAAAAAAAAAAAAAAAAAAAAAAAAGTAGCAGCTTAACTGAGATCAGCTGTGTTTCACAGTGGTATGCACACGTTTGATGAGCGAGAGATCACGAGTTTGATTTTCAGTGCAGATATATGTGGCTTTTTCAGAGGTCATGGTATGCATTGAATGTGCTCTTGTGTTCTCCACACGTTGATGTCCGTGCATATGTCCGTGTGTCACAGGTAAAACTGTAGGAAAGATGATTAGGCTTGACAGCTAAGTGTATTCATGTCTCTGGCCATGCAGACCTGGCAGTGCAAGATGGTAGTGGTTCACGTCAAGTCAGAGGTTCACCTCATCTCAGTTATTTCTATTAAATCACACATTGTTGGGTTTATCCTGTTTTGTCATAGAGAACTCATTTTTATTTTATTTTTTAATATTTGTTATTTTGGTATTTTCTGTTTTTTTGATGTCTTGTGTGTGTAGAGTAGAACAACTCTGTGATATAAATAAAATTAGACATATATGTGCCATGTTTATATCTCTAGGAAGTTTTCTGTTTCTTGTTTGTTTGTTGGATTAATGTCTTGCGTAGAGTAGAACAACTGTGATATAAATAAAATTAGACACGTCACATGTTTATATCACTAGGAGATTCTACTCTAGGTGAAGAGTGTGAGTTGAACGACTCGTTATCTCTGACAGAAACAACTGGTGCCACAGATGTTAGCAATGCAGCGGAGGGTTCCAAGGATGAACTTACCGACATTTTAAGTCCACATTTCAACCTAGAGTCCATGGTTAGAGAATCAGGTAAATAACAGTTTATTAACAACTTCTTTTTCATATAAATTTTATTATTCAAACTTGAGGTACCAAAAAAAAAAAAAAAAAAAAATCGACTCTTTTTTTTTTTTTTTTTTTTGGGAGCGCGACTTTTTTCCAGTGTCAATTTTTCCCTTTTCAGTTAATATAGGTATGATAGGACACGCTAGCTCATATAAATTGACTAATAGAGAACCAACTGTTTTGAGGCTGACTTTAAGCAATTTTGTTCATACCTGCTCCTGTTTCAAAGTAATGTGCATACATAGTACTTCGAAATGTACTCGGATACGAACGAGATAGATTAAAGTTAGCCTCAAAACTATTAGTCAATTCACCACTTGCAATGAACAAATTATCTAAAATTAATTTAAACATTCTTTATGCATTTCTTATGGAAAAATCATTATCATAAATATGGTACAGTAAAAAAAAATATATATATATGTGATAACAATTAAAAAAAAAAAAAACTACTGAAAATGGTTGATTCTTAATTTTTTGACATAATAAATAAATACTGATTAATATGCAAATTTTTAAGAAGTAGTTCATGTTGTACCATACTGTTTGGATCATTGTCACTTGCAGGTAAACTCAGGTATGATTGTTACTGTAATGTGAACTGTGTGTTATGTTCAGGGTTACCTAACATGGACAGCAAGGACGTGGAGGAGATCTTCAAGGGAGTGTTGACAGACGAGAGTCAAGAGTCACAAGAGTCCGTCGCCTTCCCTCTCTGTGGTATACCTGGCACACCCTCTGCCGTGGCCGCCGCTGCCGCCGCTGCAGCTGCAGTCGCTGCTCAGGGTCAGCACGGCATGGTGTCACCTTCACCTGCGACACCAGGTAAGCACGACTCAAGTACAACCTTTCTTCAGTTGTTCATAGAAATAGTACATAAAGTCAGTAGAAAATACAAAGTACTCACTGCATAAGAATTACTAACATTTTTTTTTCATTGTTGAGTGGTTATGATTGCTAACTTCATGTTATTTGAGTGAGGCGTTTTTCAATGGATTTTGGTAAGAGTACTTGGCATTTTCTTGGACCTTTAATCTTAGAGTGTATGCCAAACAAGCATAGTACTCTCTCTGTATTTGAATTTGTAATATTATGTAGGAATTCAGGAAATTGAAGTCGTGGATTCAACGTTTTTTAGCTGTGAAAATAGTTGTTTAAAGTTTTTAAGGAATATTAATGCAGGGATTTTTTTTTATTTATTTATATAATTTTTATTATTAGCTTAAAACATGTAAAAGTGTGTCTAGTTTCCCTCATTTAAATATTCCTGACCTCGGTGCAGTAGTTTTCTCATAAAAACACGCTAAGAAGAGGAATTCTACAATATTAAATTATAGCATTTTACTGTCTTAAAACACATAAAAGTTCGTCTAGTATTTCTAATTTAAATATTTCCAGCCTAGCCTTGGAGCAATAGTATCCTATTATACATATAAAGTGCTGAAAACATGGTCCTACGATGCTAAAGGATACGTAATTAGGGGACCAAAAGATTTTTCAGTGCGCCTGATCTCCATTAGTCTTATTAGCAATTGTGTAATATTGTTACATCATTTACCTTAGCATTGTCAAGTACGATTACAATAATATTACAGATGTTAAAAGTCAATGTTTACTGACAACGCACAATGAGGAAGTTTCCATAAAGTTAAGACCTTAGCTGTTTCGAGCACATTTTTAGAAACAGTATAACCACTAGATTGTATTGAAGTCAATATTTACCTTTATTAATTACATTTCAGTGATTAATTCACCTCTAAAAAGTGCCCACCCCGCCCCCCTAGAAGACCCTTTCGTCATTTATGCGTTTGTCATCTGCAAGTTTTAACGCGCGAATTTGCAGAAGACGAACGCAAAAATGACGAGAGAGTCTTCTAGGGGGGCGTGGTGGGCACTTTTTAGAGGTGAATTAATAAAGGTAAATATTGACGTCAATAGAATCTACTATTTATACTCTTTCTAAAAATGTGCTCAAAACAGCCAGGGTCTTAACTTTACATTACTTTACAAGCACTTTTTTTTTTTTTTTTTTTTTTTTTTTTTTTTTTTTTTTTTTTTTTTTTACGAATTAGGTTCCACGCACGCTTATATCAGTGGCAGACATCAGCATCGCATCTTTCTGACCATTTTTATCTATGTATTTTGATACATATCCCTGTTCTGCCTCCTCTTTTTTTTTTTTTTTTTTTTTTTTTTTTTTTTTTTTTTTTTTTTTTACAAACAATTTTACAGCACTGGTAATGAGTAATCAATAATCATTTTACATAATATCCAATCTCTAGTATCGAATTTTGTATAATTTTATGTACTCTATAGAAATTAAAAATATTTTTACTGAGTCAGGCAGTTAGTAGCAACATGATACTGTACATGTTACAACAAGCATTGGTCTTATCACACTTTAATTAAAAGAAAAAATTTTCAATAATTATATTACTTAATTTTAATTTAATATATTAATATTTGATATAATAATTCAAATATATGTTTCTTCATTTATTTCATCCTACAATCACAATACACAACAATGCATATCCGCTTAGGTTATTGTAAATAAAAAAATGTCACAATTAGAAATGATAGTCCAGGGTCATGAGCTCCTGTGTTATTGCCCTATACTAAAAACGAACCCTTGTTGATGTACTTCCAATTTTCACCGCAACAATCAACATGTAAAATGTAAGTGGCGCTGTAGTCTGCGTGTGAATTTTAAAATTCACACGCAGACTACAGCGCCACTTTTATACGTAATTTTGTATTCTTGCATTTTTGCGGCGAAAATTTGAATTACATCATTAAGGGATCGTTTTTTCAACAATAGCTTCCTATCCTGTTTATATATCCATGATGATAGTCAATACAATACATAATAATTACATACAATAAGGAAATAATACACACTATAGGGTGTGTAAGCATGACGTCATTCTGAGTGCTTTTCGATGCTCTTCTTGAGCAATAAATAACATTGCTCAGCATAGGACAAACGTAGTTTTTGGCTATTTTCTTTTGAAAATTTGCTAGTTTTTGGTCATTATTAATATATATATATATATATATATATATATATATATATGTATATATATATATATATATATATATATATATATATATATATATATATATATATTATTTTGCATACTTGAAGTACTAATTCAACCTGTTAACAGCATCAATCAATGCTCTCTAAAAAATTGCAAAGTATTTTTAAACTGACAAAATGTGCCATTTTCCTATACTGGCCAATGTTATTTAGTACATACTCACTTATGACGTCGACTTTAAAATGAATGAAACCAACCTATATAATATAAAATAGTTAACATATAACATAATAAAAATAAATTGGAGAGATATGTTGTATTTGGTCATTTAAAAAGTCATCAATTGTATAATATTGCTTGTTTAATAATAACTTTTTCATAAAAAATTGAATTCAATAAAACGAAACAAATAAAGAAAAAGCAACAACAATAATTTAATATATAGGCAACAGCACTTGTCTTAAAGCCATAGACCACATAAAACAACATTTGCCTTTAATGAATAAACACGAAATGGGATCTTCAAACATATTGACAATTTTTACCATAATGTTAATGTAGCCCCACTAGAGAGCGTGAAAATACTGTAAAGTATGCAATTTGCGTGACTATTCATGTCTATGACGTCAGAAACATGCAAAAATTAGTATGAAAATGTTGTGCAGGTTGCATAAATCGAAATTTTGTGATCACTGCTAGGAGCTGCTGTTGGGTTTTGAGACAAACTAAAGTTATATTTATGTAAGTCCCATTGCGTGTTTTGTGATATAAATGCTTATGTTTTTCTCTGGTCTATTCTTTTAATTTCAGTACAATAGAAATTGTGTCAAACATCACTATTACTAAAATAAGCTAAATTGGAGTGAGAAGTGAACATTAAAACATCAATACGGTCAATTCTATATTATCAGTATTAAAATAGGATCCAACATGATAATATTATATAACTATAATGCAATATAGTTTGATGGTATTAGCAAGACTGTTTATATAGGGTGTATCCGCATGACGTCATATTTAATGCTCTTAGAGGCCATACTGGAGTAGTGAATAACTGCTGAGCATAGGATAATCTTCGTTTAAGCCAATTTTCTTTGAGAAGTTTGTTAATTTTTTGTTATTGTTATTTTTATCACATATACTTGAGATACTAATTTAACATATTTACAGCATCAGTGCTCTCAAAAATATTGTATTGTGGTTTTTAACTGGTAAAATGAGTTATTTTCCTATGCCACCCATGTTATTGAGTTATCCAACATGGCGTCGACTTTAACATGAATGCATATATAGCAGGTATTTTAAGTGAAATATTATGAAGCATGAGTTACTACTGATGATGAGAGACACTGAACTTACATTAAACTGTGATGAACAAATGTGTCCTGCAGTGCTGAAGTAGTTACTATGCTATGTTTTGTTTCATTGACATTATATATAGGGGTTTTATAATATAGTGAAAGAAGAAAAAGAAAATCGCTGTACACTTTAGCGTAAATTATGTTGTTATTGTGTCGCTGACAACCATTACCAAAACAAGACGAGAGGTTATTTCAACCTCGTAAGCACCCCCTTTTCTCGAACTCTAATCAATTTACAGGTCTAAAATTTAACACATATAAACTTCAATATTACATTAATCACCTGTAAAATTTTGGTGTATATCTGGGGAAAATTAATTGAGAAAAAGTAATTGTAAAAATGTGTGATATTATTTTGGCGAGGGTGTAAATTCAGCATAAATTGCGTAACATATTTGCGTCATGTCTCATAATATGTTTTAACCTGATGTTAAATTTGTATATTATTGGGTGTCGTATTGCATTGCAGTGATCGACAACTGGAGGGAGGTGTAAGGGTGGGGGGTATGAGTAAGCCATGCTATGTTTATGAGAGTTGGAAATCTATGTATGAATGTGCATGGTGCAAGCAGGAAAATACACGGAGAAATAAATACAAAGTGAAATGTTGCCGAAATTGTCGCGTGAATTACTGCAATTTTAATAACTTATTTCAAAATTTCTTTCAATCTTATAGGGTCTATGCATTCATGTTAAAGTCGACGCCATGTTGGATAACTCAATAACATGGGTGGCATAGGAAAATAAATCATTTTGCCAGTTTTAAAACACTATGCAATATTTTTGAGAGCATTGATGCTGCAAATATGTTCAATTAGTATCTCAAGTATGTGAGAAAAATAGCAAAGAACAAAAAATTAAACGATTTCCCAAAGAAAATTGGCTTAAATGAAGTTTGTCCTATGCTGAGCAATGTAATGCACTACTCCAGTATGGCCTCCAAGCGCAATAAATATGACGTCATCCGCATACACCCTATATACACATTTTCGTATCCACCACAGTTAATTAACAGAAATAAAATTCAAGAACACTTACACACTTCACTACAAACTTGGTACTACACGTACAAAAATAAATACCTAATAATTATGCTAGCAACATTAATAAACTTCGTAATTTATGCTATATTGTACAGTGATTATACTACATAGCATAATAGTTAAGATATTCAGCATAATTAATAATTATTTATGTTATTACAAAATATCATTTGTGCTCTACATTATAGCAAGTGTTCAATGTAGCATAAATTACGTATTTTTTTTTCCCGCACCTTAACATTCAAATTATTAGTACGGGAGAAGAACAGAAAAAAAAAAAATGAAAAACTGAAAAAACGTGGACTTACGGGCGTGAGTTTTTTCCTTACAATTTTTTTTTTTAAATTATTTTAAATATTTTTTTTTTTTATATTTACAATATTTGATAATAGATACACTGTAAGAACTTATATATCTAGCGTAATTTAATTTTAAACCAATGCAGGTGACTATAGGGTGTATGCGGATGACGTCATATTTAATGCACTTGGAAGCCATACTGGAGTAGTGAATAACATTGCTCAGCATAGGACAAACTTCATTTAAGACAATTTTCTTTAGGAAATTGATTAATTTTTTGTTATTTGTTATTTTTCTCACATACTTGAGATACTAATTCAACATATTTACAGCATCAATGCTCTCAAAAATATTGCTTAGTATTTTTAAATTAGCAAAAATGATTTTTTGTCCTATGCCACCCGTGTTATTGAGTTATCCAACATGGCGTCGACTTTAACATGAATGCATACATCCTATAGTATATATACAAATACGGACTTGCAGCGAACGTCACTACCTGAATAACTATAATAATATACTACGCTACTAATATAGAGGAAACATTTGGATATTTTTCTTTCAGTGTAACTCAGTAATATGATGTATTAGATATTATAGTGGAGGGGGAAATAGCAAACTGATAAATACACATAATGATTTAAAGATGCATGCACTGTACTGTACGTTATTTTAGTATAAAAGGAAGTTATTGCAATGTGTTAGTGAAAGAAAAAAAAAAAAAAAGAAAAAAAAAACGTATCTGTTAATTAGGTCGGCCAGAGTTGAAGGTTATTGAGAAGATAATTTTGAGATATTACTCATTAAAACACAAAATGTGCAGTATAATGTGTGACTTGCTGTAATGCAGTAGAGTTAGTGCAGGGTGTTTTATTTCAGTGTAATAGTCGTGTTCCAAATGTATTCGGGACAAAGTAAAAGACTCAAGTTACTTAGTAACTTATGTAATGGTAAATATTATGGTCAGGTCAAAGAAGAGGTCACTAGTGGGCGTGTCGTTTTCATATCAATAAACAAATTTAGAACTTTTTTTTTTTTTTTACTTTGCATTTCAGTTTGCTATTTATATCTTGCCGAATTTGTATACGAAAAATTATATACACGAGAAAAAAATTACGAATGGACAAAAATAAATACGTAATAATTACGCTAGCTTATTTTCAGCACAATTTGTTCAATACAGCATAATTTATGCTATATTGCATAAAAACTATGTTACATAGCATAAATATTATGTTGTACAGTGTAATTATTTATGTTGTTCTAATTTCGCATTATTTATGCCAGATTGTTATAAATGCAGCATAAATTACGTAGTTTATTCTTTCTGTGCGTAATTTATGCTGCATTTATGTCATGAATGCTGCTAAATTATAACAACAAATAATTATGCTATTATACAATATAATATTTATATTCTTTTTTTAGTTGAAGTATAGCATAAATTATGTTGTTTTGAACAAGTGGCGCTCAAAATACTTGTATACTATGTATACAGTATACATAATTATTACGAATTTACTTTTGACCTTGTATCTTGTGTAAATTCTTAAAATGTGAATTAGGGAAATTTGTCACGTTTTTTAGGCTTGAGAGATGAATATTATGAGATGAGTTAAAACACCCCCCCCCCCTTTTTTAAAATTAGGAGTGCAACTTGTTTTCAAAGAGTTGTAACTTTAAGAGTTAAGAGAAATGCTGTTCGTAAACCCTGTTCTCTGCACCAAAAATGACGATCGCCTATGGTTATTCAAATAGAATGCGCATTTTAAGGTGCAAGAGAACAGGGTTTACGAACAGCATTATTGTTTAAGAACAGCAGTAGTGTTACTAATTTTTCAGATTTATTCTCAATGGAGTTTATCGTATAGCGCGCAGGAAAAGCAAAATAACCCCTAATTTAAAATTACGCTTTTACATTTTTTGTTTGTTTTTTGTTTGTTTGTTTTTTTTTTTTTTTGTGATTTTTGAGAAAACTAGTACACCAATGAGACATACTTTTATGTGTTTTAAATTTTAAGACGTAGATTTTTTTTTTTTTTTTTTTTTTTTTTTTACTAATACTAATATCCATTATTTAATGTAATGTACTGATGTTTTGGCTCTACAGGTATGTCTGCAGGTATACCAAGGAACCAACCTGTGCCTTTACCTTCTCAACAGAGTCTGGCCTCACCCTCTGGCTTCCCCACCTCGTCACCTTACCACTCGGAGTACAGCAAGTAAGTAAACTTTCTGCAGCAACTGCAAATACCTAACGTAGCTAGGTGACTAACTGATATCTCACAAACTGAACGGTCGTGAAATATAAAATTAACATCAAGTAAAGATGAAATGTTACTTAAAAGTTTAGTTATGTCAAACATATGAAAACGCCAGCAAATATTTAAGTTATTCCACTTTAGAAATAACATGAATGAAAATTCAAATTTTTAGCGCCTAATAATCATTATGCTGTTCGTAAACCCTGTTTTCTACTACTAAAATGATGGTTAATGGTTAATCAAATAGAATGCGCATTTTTTTGGTGCAACAACTACAACAACAACAACAACAAAAACAACATAATAATGCTGTTTGTAAACCCTGTTCTCTGCACCAAAAATGACGATCGCCTATGGTTATGCAAACAGAATGCGCATTTTTTGGTGCAAGAGAACAGGGTTTATGAACAACACCAATAATAATTTATAATTTAAATTATTGCATGGACGATTTTTCTTAATATTTAATTACAATAATAATGTTACTTTCAAAGTGCCAGTGTTTAATGTGAAAATTACCATTCTGTTTGACAGCAGCCCACAATTCAGTCCCGCCTTCTCCGAGCCTCCCTCCCCCTGGTTACCTCCACCACCAGACCAGAGCAGTCAAGAGGGAATGCCGGGGCCCCCTGAGGCTCCGACGTCGTACAATCAACGTTCAGCGCTGAAGATGGAGTCTGATGAACTTCTAGGAGGCAACGCTACCATCTCGTCTGTACTTTACTGTAATATCAATCACCCAGAGTGGAAGACAGAGTTCCCAAGTAAGTATTGGAGGTCACGACACAAGAATCTACTAGTGAAGAGAGTCCCATAGTTTGGTGACAAATCTTGCTAGGACAGATAAAAAAAATAAAAATAAAATAAAAACCTCATATTGGAGAGCTTTTGGCACTAAACTACAAGAGGAAATTAAGTGTTATGCCTTTGTCAGTCCTTACAGACTCAGATAGAAACCATGAATGAACCAACCTAATGAGCAATGAATTGTAATTGAAGGTTGACGTAACATATTGTGTGTTTTGTTGCAGCTTGGTCCGAGAGATGCAAACAAATCCTGAAGAAATGGCGAGCCCTACCTCAAGACACCAAAGCTCCGTACTTGCAGCAAGCCAGAGAAAACAGAGCCAAGCTTCGCATGAAGAAATCACAGCAGGTAAGTGAGAGAATTAACTTTGGGTTTGTCGTCACGTGTGCAGCTGGTTTTGTGACTAACATCAGTGTCAGTGTGTGCTTCTCGTGGCCCTCTTTTATATATGTCAGTGGTTAGGAACTGCTTAGGAACTACTTAGGAACTGTTTTTATACTCTGAGGATGTAGAAATTAAGGTTTAGTAGCGTCTTTACATCTTATGTTCCTGTCACTGCTAGCAGTTTAGGAACTACATAGGAACTACTTAAGGAAATGTTGTTCTACTGTAAGGATGTAACAGTTAGGGTTTAGGAGCAGCTGTTACCCACATCAGGAGTTACATTTGCAATTACTGTTAATGCAACTGACAACTTAAATAAGAAGCTGTTTTTACTATTATCCTCATAATCATCATCGTTACTGTTATAATTTAGGAAATAAGAACTCAGGAACCTTAGCTATTTTGAGCTATTTGAGATTTTATGTTACTGTTCACAATCAGTACTTAGGAACTTGTATTACTCCTGCCAGCATTTTTTTTTTTAATTTTTTTTAGGGATGTTATTGAGACACAAGATTTACTAGCAGTTAGGACTTAGCAACTTTTGCTATTGAGGCCACTGTGTAAGGATGCAACTACAAAAAAACAGGATCTGCTTTTAATTTCAGATATATACAAATTTTCTAGTTGCTACGTAGCTAAAGTAAAGGAAGCATTAGAATGTGATAGCTCAAACAAAGGAAAATACAGTATTATAACAATTAAGAAGCTAGCCAGGTAGTACAAAGGTAAATCTTATATAAAAATAACTACAGGTGAAGTAGCTAGCCAGGTAGTACAAAGGTAAATCTTATATAAAAATAACTACAGGTGAAGTAGCTAACCAGGTAGTACAAAGCTAAATCTTATATAAAAATAACCACAGGTGAAGCAACTAGCCAGGTAGTACAAAGGTAAATCTTACATAAAAATGTCTACAGGTGAAGTAGCTAGCCAGGTAGTACAAAGGTAAATATTATATAAAAATAAGGTGAAGTAGCTAGCCAGGTAGTGAGCTAGTGTTCTAAATTTCCCTAAATTAGGTAACAAATGTTATAGAAACATGTCATCTCGTTGTACCAAAGTTGTTATTTAATGTAAATAATGAAGACCATAGTTTTGATTCCTAAAAGTACATAACCCAATGCTAGCAAAAATGGATATATTTATCAATGTAAATACTCACAGTTGAGAGTTACTTGCTAGATAATGTACAAAAAAAAAGCTATAAATCTCCATTAGAATTACCATATTTTGAAATCTTTATGTAGGTATTTATTATTATAATGTTGTTCCCTAACTCACAAAGCTTGCACCTCGTTTTGTCTATATACCTCACACATTGATTGTCGTGCTGTGAACCATGTTTGTTTTTCACTGGGACGTGCAGTTATTCACACATGTTTGTATGGAGTGTACGTACTGTGCAGATCACCTTGGCAAAATATCTGACACATATTGGCAGCATTAGTCGCTAAGTAAATCATTGTACTTGATGACTTTTCACCATGTTATGATTTGTAATGAAAGTTTGGTGCTTATTAGCCACATTTATTTACGAGGCTCACTCATTCAACATTGTAAAAGTTACCTAGGCCTTATTATTATTATTTTTTTTTTGAACACGTGCACTAGTGTCGAATTTTGAATTGATAAAATATAGTGTTATGAAGGGTTAGTATAGTGTTATACTAACACTATATATATATATATATATAAATATATATATATATATATATATATATATATATATATATATATAGTGTTATACTAACACTATATATATATATATATATATATATGTGTGTGTGTTATTTAGTGTTATGAAGGGAAACTGGTTTAAAATATGGTGATATGAATATTTGTATTATCAACACCATTCCCAATGTGATGGTAAAAATCATAGCTATGGTAAAAATAATATTTTAATGAGATATTAGTATAATATGAAGTAAAAAAAAAAAAAATCATATCTTTTTTTATGTTGTGTAAACAAAAATAATTTCAGCAAATACTTCAACTGTAGCTATTTTTATATATGATTTAAAAAATATATTATTCCTTCTGCTGCTCCATTTTTTTTTTTTTTTTTTTTTTTTATGAAATAAGCAGTTTTAACTTTTGACTATCATTATAGTGCACACCATATTTTTTCAGGGAAAATAAGGGAGGGGGGGGGGGGGCTGCAAAAGATATTAAATAAAACGTATTAAGGAAGGTGATGTCGTACACTCCATACAGAGCAGTAAATTCTGCTGTTACTCAATTGTACACAAGTCAATGTTGTTTTCGTGTGAAGTTTTTTGAAGTTATGCTTGCAAACAAACAATCCCTTACCTGTTAATTGCTTCTACATACCCCCCCCCCCCCTCTTCTCAATCCGTACGTCCCTTATTTTGGAAAATTAGGTCCTGGCATAATGTTTTAAAATGTATTTTAACTTTTTTATAGGACAAAATCTTGCTGAATATAATTTTTATGTTTAACTGTTATAAATCTGATTTATTATTGCTTTTTTTTAACTCGTGATATTAAATGTTTTTGGAATGGTGCAGTGGTATACGCACTGGTTTGGTATTCAGTGGGTCTTGAGTTCGCTTCTTAGCTGGTATACGACTTTTTCAAAGGTCGTGGTTTGCACTGAATGTGCTCTCGTGTTCTCCGCATGTTGATGTCTGTGCATATGCCAGTGTGTCGCAGGTAAAACTGTAGGAGAGATGTTCAAGTGTATTGATGTCTCTGGCCATGCAGTCCTGGCAGTGCAAGGTGGTAGTGGTCCACATCAAGTCAGAGGTTCATCTCACCTCATCTCATCTCACATTTTGTATTAAATCACACGTTCTTGGGTTTATCTTGTTGAGTGGTCAACTCATTTTTTTATTTATTATTATTTTTTTTTTTTCATTTAGAGTCGATTTTTTCGCCCGATGATTTTTAATACATGTAATTTTTTAATATTCAGCAAGATTTTTCTTATAAATTGTATATGTACATTTAAAAAAATATATATCGTTGTTGTGACGTCAAAATTGAGTAAGTTACATCGGAAGTGTGAAAGTAACAATATGCAAGTCAGCTAAATTAACAATTTGTCTCAAAACCTAGCTAGTATAATACACTCAAGCAACGTTTTGAATTACTGCAGTATCAACAATTACAAAGTCATATCATACCAAATTTGATTCCTTGAAAACAAATACTAAAACACATTTTAATAATGGGTAAATCAAACAATATAATTCCCGTATTGACAGTCAGTCCTGGGGTGTTCCTAGGTATGATTCAAAATCATAATAATGAAAGTAAAAAATCTCGTGTAAAATTTAAAGATAAATAATTAATTACACGTCACATTTTATGTCCCTCAACTCTTCTATAGCCTTACAAGCTGGGGTTAAAAACTTTAAAGTAGGCAAAATTTGGAAGTTATGACCTTATGATTTCAAAGGGGTTTTATTGTTTAAATTCGTACATGAAAATCTGGTCTAAAAATAGAAATTGTAAAGCAAGCTGTCTACTTTACAAGCTTTCTCCCCATAGTTTGTGAGGCTACAGAATGGTTAAGTCCCATTACATCACGTGATTTATCATTGATTTTTTTTTTTGTCCCGTAGGGCTATAGTAAAAGTTATGTTGTGTCAAATACAAACACTAAAAGTAACGTACTATACTTTATATTGAAACACGTATTTGTATCATGATAAAGAAATCACTATAGCGGTGGATTGTATTCCCCCCCCCCCCCCCCCCCTGGATATTCCGTGTATTATCCACGGTTAAAGCTAGTGTTCCGCGGCTCACAAAAAGTTGGCATACACATTTTATTTTCACAATGTAACTTTGCTCCATTAACTTTGTCACAACAATGATCATATAATATGCTATACTGTAATATGTAAACCCTTATGTGTTGTGTATTGTATATGTTATGTTATGTTTTTTTTTTTTTTTTTTTTTTTTTTTTTTGGTACAGATATCACCCTCCAGTACCCCTAGTATCAGCAATGTGATTAGCCCTTCATCAAATATCATAGTAAAACAAGAACCTACTTCTTCATCGTCCACAAGTACACAGATCCGCAGTCCTACAGCAATAATAGGCTCGTCATCAAGTTGTTCACCATCTGCTACTATGGTAGTAAATAAGAATAAACCTGCACAAATGTTGCTAAGCACCAATACTAGTAAACCTATGACTTCAGAGTATAATGAGGTGTGTTTAACATCTCCTAACACGACTCCTAATAACACACCTTCTCCTAGTAATAATTCTAATTCACCACTAAGTAATTTTAGTCTTAATAATAATAATATTAATAACCCGTCACAAGAAGGTACTACCTCAGCTATGGAAACTTCTTCTTCTACTTCAATTGATCAACATATAAGGGTTTTAACTCCTTCAGAAATAATGAGAACCCTACCCTCGTTAGGACAAGAATCCTCCTATGACTTACTGCCTGTATTACAGCTACCTACTCAAACTATTGCACTGGTGAGAATTCTTTGGCGTTCGACTTTTAGGTGTCTTCTCAAAAATTGTTGTTACCTTTTTTTTTTTTGTATTTTTTTTTAAATTTTTACTCTTTCTCATGTTGATGTATATTACTTTTTTTTTTTTTTTTTTTTAAATCTTGATGTAGGAGCCTGATATATACTAATAATGTTTGTAAAGGCTTTCGTGTTACACCGTGTTATATAAGCAGTAAACTGACATTGAAAAGGAATTCGGCTCGACCGGGACTCCTTTCGAATTCCTTTTCAATGTCAGTTTACTGCTTATATAACACGGTGTAACACGAAAGCCAAACCCTTTCATTAAAACTTCCCATGTAAAATAGGCGTTAAATTACAAACTCTCAATGTTTGTAAACCTTTTTCTTTTCTTTCCCCCCCCCCCCTAAACTACGAAGTAAATGATGATTACTTAATAATTTTTAAATGCGGAACTGCACATTTTTTTTTTTTTTTTTTTTTTTTTTTTTAGAGCAAGGAAACAGCAGGTTTTATGAACTATAATGGTTTACTGTTTGTAAACCTTGTCTGTGCTGCTACTAAAATGACGATCAACTATGGTTATTCAAGTGTAATTCGCTTTTTTTTTTTTTTTTTTTTTTTTTTTTTTTTTTTTTTTTTTTTTTTTTTTTTTGTAGCAAGAAAACTGGGTTTACAAACACTGTAGCCTTACAAACTCGGGATGAAACTTGTAAAGTAGGTTTTTATGATTGTATGCTCGATATCTACTTTACAAGTTTTCTCCATAGAGTTATAATCTCTTTGGTTTTCTGCCCCCTTTTTTATAAGATATAACATGTGCTACCCTAAAAATAAAAAATAATAACAGTGTTAAAAAGCTTATACACATGATAGTAATAATATATTTTACCGTTTAAAAACTCACGTTAAATTTTCAATATGAGAAAAACTCGTTGAATTTGTATGGTAAAATATATTATCACAATCTTGTGTAGTTATATAACTTTACAATGCTTTAAACTATTGTGAAATTAACGGTTATGACATCACTAAGCGTTGGACATTCTAACAAAAAATAAAAAACGGAAATGACGTCACAAATGATTGAATAGAAAAAAAAAATTCAAGTTTGCAACGGACAATTTTAACGTTTATTTCATTGTGATTCTAAACGCTTGTGACGTCATTTACGTTTTTATCATAAGATTGTCAACTTTTAGTGACGTCATAACCGTTAATTTTAGAATACATCTTGAAACTTATTACATGATTTTCAATACTTAATTAATTTGTAAGAGTTTGGGTGTATGAGGCTACTATAACATTTTTTTTATTATTATTATTTTTTTTTAGTAAAATAATTTTATGAAGTAATGGGAAGAATTTTTGTTCTGTAGTTTTTCATTTATTATTATTTTTTAATTTATTTTTATTTTAAATTTGTTTAGCAGTTAAAATCTTATACCCTATCTTATGTATCCTTTACATATAGTCAGGTCAATTTAAGGTTGTATCATTTTAATGATTATTCGTAAAATATTCTTGTTTTTGCATAACTTTTTGCATAACAAAGTCCAAAAAAAAAAAAAAAATAAAAAATATTGTTGAATTTTGAGATGCGAAGTGTTACTGCAAAAATTTATACAAAACCAAGAATATGTGAATCTCCTGCTAGGTATCACTTATGGCAGTTCTTGATTCAACAATAAACTATAAT
Source organism: Ecdyonurus torrentis (assembly GCA_949318235.1). NCBI lineage: Eukaryota > Metazoa > Arthropoda > Insecta > Ephemeroptera > Heptageniidae > Ecdyonurus > Ecdyonurus torrentis. The sequence continues at coordinate 20,006,701 of OX439134.1, forward strand.
ATGTTACTTATGGAACAATTGATAAAACCTCCCAGATATAGTGTTTATAAAATTTGATACATAAAGTAATATACATCAACTGCATTGCTTTTCCGTTGTTGTGCTACGGTATAAATTTGAGAAAGAGTTGAAAATTTACGTAATTTTATATTAATTATTAAATTTAATTATTAAATAGAGAGAAAACAAACTCACCTATGAAGTCAACGTGTTGCATGAAAGATCATTCCAGTATTATTTGTTTTTTTATTTAAGTGTTTTCATTTATTATTATTATTTTAATTATCGTCGTTATTTTGAATTGCAATGGATTAGAGGAGTTTTTTATTGTCATGTTATTTTTTTTATGTTTTATTTCTTGCTGTTAGAGTAATTATTTTAAAAAAATTATGTCGTATGCGTCACTAGTTTTTTTTTTTTTTTTTTTTTTTTTTTTTTTTTTTTAAGAATTAAATTGGATTTAACGGAAAGGGTGATCTTATTTTTTTTTCGTTCAATATTTGAAGAAATCAGGCAAAATACGTTCATATGGAGTGAAATTTTGTCTTTAAAGTGTGTTCACACGTAATGTATTTTCAGTATGCAGTCAATTGGATTACATGAATATCATGGTATTATCATTTTTATTTTTAAGTATAGATTTTGTAATTTGGTTTAATTTTAATTTGCATACATTTAAAAACTATTACATCATATTCATGTAATCCAAATTTTGTAATTTATAGTTTCATTCATTCATTCATTCATTCATTCATTCATTCATTCATTCATTCATTCATTCATTCATTCATTCATTCATTCATTCATTCATTCATTCATTCATTCATTCATTCATTCATTCATTCATTCATTCATTCATTCATTCATTCATTCATTCATTCATTCATTCATTCATTCATTCATTCATTCATTCATTCATTCATTCATTCATTCATTCATTCATTCATTCATTCATTCATTCATTCATTCATTCATTCATTCATTCATTCATTCTTTCTTTCTTTCATTCTTTCATTCACTTTCTTATTTACTGCAGAGTGCATTTACATTGCATCGTGTGTACACAACTCAAGACAGATATTTCGTTGTGTGAACAGAACTCTAACTTAATTTTGATCTCTTAATTACTATAGAAATACCAATCAAGTGAACGTGTACGTATTATTTAATCCATTATTAGTTATGTTTTATAAAAATTATTAATTTAATTTCAAAAACAGTATTATCCTGATTTCCTGTCCTAATCCTAAAGCCTTTATTTGTTGTTTTATGTTTTGGTGTTGGCTATATTTTTAACACAATTAACAACTTGCATTTAAGAAATTTCAAAGAAAAGACATGGAAAAACTTACCAAATACCTTTTCTAATGATAGACCATCATACTTAAAAATAAACATTGATTTAGCCGGAGTCGTTGATGTTTTTAAATTTATTTTTAATTATTTCCAGTTGTCCGTTTTTTTCTGTATATGACGTCACGGTAAACCTGGTATCTGATTGGCTGGCTGTGACATCATTATATAGGGTCACTTCATTAAGTTAAACTAGAAATAAATTAGAAATCAACGACTCTGGTCAAATCAATGTTATTTTTAGGTATTTTAGGATAGAGTCAAGAAGTTTTTTTATTTTTTTATTATTTATTTTTTGTTTGTTTGAAAGATTTTTTAATGCCTTTTTAATACACAACTTTTATAATTATAAACTTTGTTATTGCAAATTTAGTGTTCATAGCTATTTTCTCAAAACACGGTCAACTATAAATATGTAATAATTATGATATCCCAATATCAACAACACTTATTTATAACAACATAATTAATGCTGTCCGTAGCATATATTATTATTATTATTATTATGTTTAATTGATTTTATAATTTCTATAAAATAGCAATTTTTAATGTTACATGTTATGATATAAATATAGCATAATTGACGTAATTTATAATTTTCTTGAAACATATAAAAAATAAATTACGTAATTTACGCTGCATTGAATAATTGCTATTTTGTTGAGCGCACAAATGTTACTATTTTAACTAAAACTTTGTGCAATCACTACAATATAGCATAAATTATGTTGTTATACATAAATTTTGCTGCATTGAGCTAGCATAATTATTACGTATATATTTATGTCCGTGAGTGATGTGGTGACTAAATTTGCAAAAATAAAATATTATAAAAAAGAAAAAATTTTTTGAAGAAGAAAAAAAAAATGCAAGTGGTTAATTAATTTTTATGGCTTAAATGTGTCAATATTTATTTATTACATTTTTTTTTTTTTTTTTTTTTTTTTTGCCTGGAACTTAGAACTCTTATGTGTATTTTAAATCGAAAAATATATATATAAAAAAAAAATTAAAAATTGACCGGGTAAATAAAATATTTGTTGTTTTAAACAAACAATTGAGATATAGGTAAGTGTTATTGTTGTTGTTTTGTTTAAAAACAAACAAACAAATGATTATGCTGGTATTTAGAAGTACCCGGTCCTATATAATAACCAAAGTTGTATAGTTTTCAATGTTTTGATGTTCCTTAATTTTTGAATTGGCTTTTATTGTGGTAGCTTGTGGTCTTTCTTTTTAGATGTGTGCATGTTTTTGTGTCTGTAATCTACAAAATTATGTCGTAACTTTAACTAACAGATTAATTAATTGAAATATAAACTTAAAACTTTTGTCAATAATTAAATTAATCTTGGGTCGTTATTTTAACTGGTCACTACTGATTTGCCGACACAATTAAAAAATTTGAGATGGAAAAAAAAAGTTCCAGTAATGATATATTGATAATAGTTTTTTTTTTTTTTTTTGCCATGATAAAGTGATTCAATGCTTTTTATCGGCAGTGAAATAGAAGGGGAGGGGGGGGGGGGGGGGGAGAAAAAAAAATTTAAAAACACATTAAAATATGCCTTGCATTCTCTCATTTAATTTTACTGGGATCAGTGCAGTAATTTTCTCCAAAAACTACAAATAATAATAATAATCATAAAAAATAAATAAATAAATAAATAATAATAAAAAGCGTAATTAAATTAGGGGTCCTGTGTCTTTTTTTTTCTAGCGCACCTGTAATTGGTGTATGAAGCATTGCGTGCTGTGGCTAAATTTTAATTTAGCTTAAATTGTTTGTGGCAAAAATTTAGACTAAATCATTAGGGGGAACATTTTCATATAGGACAATAATAGCAGAAACGTGACTAAATTTTTGAAGTCACGCTTTAGGTCAATTGTTGCTAACAGTAAGGCCAAGGTCACGGGGTCACCAGTTAAAATACGATCCATTGTTACTAAAGATATTAAAATTAAATTAATTAAAACTGTAGAGCATCTTATTTCGCTCGTTTGTTGTTTTATTGGTGATGATTTAACTAATTTGATGGGTGTCATAATTTTTCTTTTTTTACATTGTCTTTAAAAAACAAAATATTAACTTAATTTTATGAATTCGTTAGAACACTGCAGCATTTTTTTTTTTTTACTTAAAATTTTAATTTGAAAGAGAATTAAGTAATGCTTTACGGTAAAAAAAAAAAAAAAAAAAAAAAATCTGACTTGAAATTGTCATATTTTTTAATGATATAAAATAATTCCAGATTAATGCTCTTTAGTCATTCCAAATAAACACTGCTATTTTTATTTAAAGGTGTAGAACACCTTGAACAAAAAGTTTTGTAATATCCTAAAAACCTGAAAATCAACGTTGATTTGGCCGAAGTTATTGATTTCTAATTTATTTTCCATTCACAAAATGCCGCTGGCGGTCACTGACGTCACTCAGCTCGCTTGTTTTACGTGCACGTAAACCGGGCGAGCTGTGACGTCAGTGACCGCCAGTGGCATTTTGTGAAGGGAAAATAAATTAGAAATCAATGACTCCGGCCAAATCAAATTTAGGATATTAGACACGTTTTTTGTTCAAGGTGTTCTAAGCCTTTAATTATGCAACATTAAAAATGTTACGTTATAAAACTACTATTAACATCAGGGATATAAATCCTGTAAATGTCAATAGGTCAATATTAACCTGACCCAGGTATTGATATACAATGCCACCTTATGCAGGTGTAATGTCATCTAATCTAGGTGAGACATAACTACATTGTAGTATATTAATACCTGGTCCAGGCTAATGTTTACCTATTGCAAAGAGACCCCCCCCCCCAAAAAAAAATAGGGGTTAATTTTATTTCATATTCTAAAACACGACATACTCCAGAATCGATTGATATGTGACTTTTTAAGTTTATTAAAGGAATAGACCAGAGAAAAACATAAGCATTTATATCAGAAAACAATTATGGGATTTACATAAATAACTTAAGTTTGTATCAAAACCCAACTGCTCCGTAGCAGTGATCAGTAAATTCGATTTATGCAACCCGCACACATTTTCATACTAATTTTTGCATGTTTCTGACGTCATAAACATGAATATTCACGCAAATTGCATACTTTACAGTTTTTTCACGCTCTCTCGTGCGGGGCTACATTAACATTCTGGTAAAAATTGTCATCAGTTTTGAAAATCCCATTTCGTGTTTATTCATTAAAAAGCACATGTTGTTTTATGTGGTCTATGGCTTTAAGTATTTTTATTTAATTTTTGAAAGTCATGAAATGTTTAGTAACTTTTTCTTATACGCTCACATGTAAATTTACTATCATGACGATAATTTTCTACTTTCAAAATGAACTCAAAGATTAAAAATTTGCATATTTATCGATTCAGGAGTATCCTTTAATAGAATATGCAATAAAATTACCTCCTAAATAGTTTGTTCTTCCTCATTAACAAGATTTCTGTACATGGCATTAATTAATCCAGTAATTAGATCCGTATATCTAAGTATTAAATCAAGTGCTATTGAATGCTGCAGTGTGTCTAATGACAGAGATAGGTAGAGAGACAGATGGTAACATGTTTTGTGTGGTATATTCAGGACCAGGATAAGATCTTGCAACAACAGAAAAGTTCTCGCGAGGCTGAACAGGAGAGACAGTGGAAACAGCTTCAGGCTATGAGACAACAGCAGCAGCAACAGCAGCAGCAAGTCATACATGAGCAGAGAACTCAAGGCAAGTACCTAAAACACAACATTACCTATAAGTTAGATTTTTATCACGGGAAAACTGTCAGGGGAATTTACATCACTTTTTACACTCTCTCTCTTTTTTGTTTTTTGTTTTGTTTTGCCTAATGATAAAGACAATTTTTTTATTGCATAATATGCTGAAAGAGGGAATCATTATAAAACGATTAACGTGCAATTTTATTATTTTTGAGTTTATTGACTATTTTTCATCAAAATTTTAAAATTATGCCTGATATGAGAGTTATTAATCGATTCTCGTGTTCAAAATATGCAGTTTTTATTATTATTATTTATTTGCTTTAAAATGTAACTTTACTTTATAGTAAAATTGAGCCTACATATTTTACCCTTTACTCTTCATTGCATGTAAAATAATAATAATGATGTTTATAAACCTTGTTTTTTCGTGCCCCAAACCACAAAAAAATTTACGATCACCTAATACCTTTTTAATGGAATTGTGCATTTTTTTGGAGCAAGGAAACAGCGTTTACGAACATCAGTAATGCTGTTCGTAAACCCTGTTCTCTGCTTCTAAAATGACGATCGTCTATGGTTATTAAAATGGAATGCGCATTTTTTTGGTGCAAGAAAACGTATTACGAACAACATTATTAATAATACTAAAAAAAGATAAAAAAAATAGTGTTTGAAAATATTACTCAGATTTTGAATATGTAATGATTAATGATAGTTAAGAATAGTTCACATGTTAAGTGCGTCAACTGATAAAGTTAAAACAATGTGGTCAAATGTTCACGTGTAATTTTTAAAAGCAATGTGACGATCATTTCTAATTGCTTTGTTGTCTTTAAGCAATAACCTGCTTGACTGATGCATATTTTTATGTATTATGTGTATAGGATGAAAGAAATGAATAAAGAATTTTGACTTTTGAACGGCTTCATTTGTTTACATTGTTCCAACTGTTTATCCGTCGCCGCACGTAACTTTTACGTTACTTGACTAGGTGATTTGTTAGTTTGTGTATTAATGTCAAATGTTTTGTCTTGTGATGTTCTGGTGTGGGACTGGCTGGCCTCACCACAGCAATGGCCAGGGTACACCGACAGATGGTGGGAGACAACTCACAGTTGCCGCCGCCTGCCTTCTTACCTGATGGAACTCCAGCACCGTCCTCTGTCACCTCTCAGCTCAATGTTATCACAGGACAGGTGAGTCAATCACTTCTTTATGTTGCATACATGTAGGAGTACCAAGTCACAGAACACTTAAACCTTTTTACAACAATAATAATGTCCTTTTTTCAACAAATAATATAATAATGAGAGAAAAGGAAAATAAAAATAAGCATATTCTGGAAGAGAGACTTATCCTGAATCTATTGATGTGCACTCGTCTAACTTTTGAACTCCTTAATTATTTTTGTACTTATTTTTGAAAATCATAATATGATATTAAGTTTGGTAACATTTTGTATGGATGCTCATGCAAAAGTTACCGACCATATTATGATTTTGAAAAATTATTTAAAAAAATACTTAATGAATTCCAAAATAACAAAATGACACATGAATTGATAAAAGATAATGCCTTCTTTTAAAATATGCAATAAAAAATTGTTAATTTCTTCATTATAGACAGCTGTGGCTAAGATATGACAAATGTTGACTTACTCATTGACGTAATTAACTGAAAGCTTATATTGTGATGGTTTTGTCTGCAGGAGGCTGGCAGTGGACCTATGGCTTCCCCCTCCCCTGGCTCACGCCCTCAGTTCACTCCTCCCCTCAAGGTGAACCGTGTGTTGGCTCCTCCCAGTCCTGTGTCATCAGGACCCTTTGCTCCTCCTCCCTCGCCACGACCTGACCTGCCGCCGCCCTCGCGACCTGGTGTCATGCCTCCGCGTAGCTTGCAGCAGCAGCAGCAGGCGGCTGCCTCGGGCTCAGGGCAGTTTGTACGTCTGGGAGCTTTTCAACAAGACAACTTCTCTAGCAATCAGCAGTCGCCACAGGTGAGCCAGCGTGCTTGGAGTATATTTTTAACATCTAAATTAAACACCTGTTTTACTCATAAAAATAGCATTGATTTTTTTTTTTTTTTTTTTTTTTTTTTAATGCTAGCATTTTTAAAACACTTTAAACATCACAACGTTTCCGTTTTCAATTTTTGAAGTTTTGCACATTATTCCACTGTTGTGATATTTTTTACTTAATTTTACTGCAGTTGTTTTACAAGATTGTTTTACATTGTATTTGCAGGAGGAATTTGCTGGTGGAGATTACCAGAGAGAGGTGGACCCCTATGCTCAAGCCCCACTCACACCAAGGCCTCAACCACAACAAAGACAAACAGTGCCATCTCCTAACCAGACCTTTCAACAGAGGCCTGTAGACCCCTATGCTCAACCACCAGGTATGTGTGTTTGATGTACAATTAGAAAGTGTATTAGAGAGGCTAGTGCAATTGTGATTATATATTTCAAGTGATGCAAAATTAATAATTAAAAAGATTGATAGTAAAACACATAGATAGAAAAAATTAGGGAATAGGAGATAATATGAGCTTATACAGGGATGTGAGGTAGAGAAAATATTGTAACCCAGGCCGAAATTAAATATATAAGCATATGTAAAGCGGAAACAAGGTGAAAGGGAAACAAGGTGAAAGGGAAACAAGGTATGAGATTGGAGGAAGCAAGTGAAGTATGTCAGGATAGGAAGTTGTGGAGGTCTATCACTGGGTCAGGATAAAACATCTGTGTTGTTGGCTTACCCCGAAAGGGATTATAGCGTCATGATATGTATGTATGTAAAGCGGCTCATATTGCTCTGTAGTTGGCTGTCCAAAACAGCTGTCCATGGCTAGAGATGAGGTGCTGAAATGCACAGTGTGCTATGTGCAATGCTCACGCCGTCTAAACCAATATGCAAGCCAAAATTCCCTTTTTCAAATGAAGCTCGCTTTCTACAGAGCAATATGAGCCACTTTACATATATGCTCATATATTTAATTTCGGCCTGGGTTAGAATATTTTCTCTACCTTGCGTCCCTGTATAAGCTCATACTATCTCCCATTCCCCAAAATTTCCTATCTATCTATGTGTTTCACTATCAAATCTTTTTAATTATCAACTTATCGCAAAGACAATTTTTTCCTAATATTCATTGATGCAAAATTAAGTGATAATATCAGAGAAAGAGAAAACCAGCACTGGCCTTACCGTAGTGAAGAAACATAAGATCCTTGCTGGTTTACTCCTATCCTTTACTTCAAATTTATCTTACGGCATACCTAACTGATAACCTATTTTATTTTCTGTTATATCTCCCCCCCCCCCTTTTTTTCTTTTTCTTTTTTCTTTTCTTTTCTTTTCTTCTCTTTTCTTTTCTTTTCTTTTCTTTTTTTCTTTTTTTTCTTTTTTTTCTTTTTTTTTTTTGCTGAAGGACAGTTGACTAGAGTGAAATTAAAATGAACATTAAAAATATAAATAAATTGAAAAGAAATTAAAAGCCAATCACAGACCAGCTTTCAAAGTGCTCTGTGTCTACTGAGATAGGGAAAAGTGAAAGCTTGCTTGGAGTTTCAATTTCACCACAACTTTTCAATTTCACTCCGGTTGACTGTATTATTGTTATCATTAAATTAGTATTTATTTTTAGTAAAATAATTTTAATAATAATTTGACTGTTTGTGTTCCAGGCACTCCTCGCCCACAGCCTACTCAAACGTCCCAGCAGACTTTCATCCCCCCTGCTGCTCCACCCCCGAGCCCCTCTCAACAACAACAACGCCAGATGTTCTCTCCAAGACAAGTGGATCCCTATGCTCAGCCTCCAGGTACTCCTAGACCTGTAGACCCCTATGCACAGCCCCCTGGTACTCCCAGGCCTGGCACTGGGGCAGACGACTCAGGGTTCCACATGCCTCAACAACCTCCCCCTGAGGTGAACAAGCAGTTGAGAGAACTTCTGCAGAGACAGCAGTTTAAGAAGTTAGAGCAGGTAGGTTATACACACCTTTTCTCTGTATGGAGAGGAGAGACAATTTGTTTTGATGTAATAACATCAGTTATATACCTTGGGGAAAAAAAAAAAAAAAAAAGGGAAAAAGGAAAAAGGAAAAGCATATCTTTTTCTCAAACAATTGTCCACAATTTTACTTGTGATCATTGATCAATATAATATTGAAGTTAATACTTGTTAAATATTGTTCCTATAACTTTATTAGAATCTGAAAAAAGGGGTGCTTGCCATGGAAATAACTTATTATTAATGCTGTTGGTGAACTCTCATGTTTTCTATTACTAAAATGACAATGATCAACTTTGGTTATTTAAAGCCATAGACCACATAAAACAACATGTGCTTTATAATGTATAAACACGAAATGGGATCTTCAAAAGTGATGACAATTTTTACCAGAAAGTTAATGTAGCCCCACGAGAGAGTGTGAAAAAACTGTAAAGTATGCAATTTGCGTGAAAATTCATGTTTATGACGTCAGAAACATGCAAAAATTAGTATGAAAATGTTGTGCGGGTTGCATAAATTGAATTTTCTGATCACTGCTACTGGGCTACAGTTAAGTTTTGAGACAAACTAATGTTATTTATGTAAATCCCATCAAGTGTTTTGTGATATAAATGCTTGTGTTTTTCTCTGGTCTATTCCTTTAAATGTAATGTGCATTTTCTGTAACAAGAAAACAGCTAGGGTTTTCAAACAACACTTATTTGATATATCAATACTTTGCATGCCACGCCCACTGTATGATATTTTGCCTGACTATACCACGCCCACTTTGTTATCAGGAACAACTGGTACCTGGTCAGAGCACTCGTATCTGGCCTCAAGAAGACAGAGTGGACATGAATCAACAACAACAACAACAGCAAGGCATGTTTGAGGGACAACAGAACGTGACTGCACCTCAGCAAGTTGGACCTGCGGGAGATAACACCTTCAGACAACCCCTACCTCCTGGCATGAGACCCAGGGTGCCTGTCTCTCCTGGCATGTTGATCAGGGGGCCTGCAGGGGTGAGTTATCATATTTTGTCATTAAAAACAAAAACAAACACCCCCATGCCATTCTTATGAGAAAATCAAAGGGTTGCTACAAGGCACTAAAAAGTAAAGCAAAATTTCTCTAGTTGTACAAAGCAAAATACAATGTTTTCAAATCTCAAATAGGAAGCAAAGATTTTAAATCAAGAGCTACTGCAAGATTTGACTAAAAAATTGTAAAGAAAGAAAAATCTGAAATTTTGAACAGTGATATATTAGGATAAGGTATCTTTAAAAAAAAAAAAAAAAAAAAAAAAAAAAAAAAAAAATCAAGAGCATAAAAAAGTGCCATTTTTTATTGTTACTACAGAGTAATTAAATACTCCTGTCAACTTTTTTCACAAACATGTGAAATCAAAAAAATTCTAATTTGATTATTGGTTTGTTTCCTTGCAGCAGGTGATGCGTCACGCCGTGCCAGTGCAGTCTCTGGACCCTCGCATGCGCCTGTTGATCCAGCAACAACAGCAGCAACGTGCCCTTGCAGCCCAGGGTGCTGCTGCCAATCAACAACAGCAACAGCAGCAGTTCATACAACCCTCAGGAGCACCTCAACAAGCACAGCAGTTTGTTGCCGGGGCTCCCACAGTAGTACCTCAACAACAACGAATGCCAGGACCACGTAATCCTCTGGACCCATACGATCATCTTGTGCAGCAGCGACAGCAACAAACACAGCAGATGCCGTTCAATCAGCAGCAAGGTACGACTCAAGTAACATTCAGGATGCTTTGGATCTCTTCATACTTTGTGAGAAATAAGGCAGACTAAAAAAATTTAGGGGGTAATTTTATTGCTTATTCAAAAAGTGGGTATCGTCCTGATTCAATTGATGTGCGAATTATAATTTTTGAGTTCATTAAGTATTTTTAATCAATTTTTAAAAATCACGCAATGACATCACAGTCGGTAACCAGTTTTGATCAAGAAAAAAAATAATAATAATAAATAAATAAAACAAAAATTCAAAAACAATGTTTTCCTATGCTGAGCAATGTTATTCATTGCTCCAGTATGGCATCAAAGCACATTCAGTATAACATCATGTGGATACACCCTATAATTCTCTGTTTGGAACTGGCTCTCAAAAATCAGTTCTTAAAAATTCAGGGAGCTAGCGTGAGAGCAAGTTTAGTTGTGATGTAGATTCAGGGTCGCTGTAATGCCTTTGCTCTTAGCATGTTAATAATTAAACTTTGAGTTCGTGTTTTGGGGATGTTTAATAACATGATAATCAATATAAAAAAAGCCATTGTTGGCTACTCCTATAAGATCTGACTGTTCAAGAACTGCTGTTAAACCTCTTAAAGTTGGATTGCGGTGTGACGTAGTGAGTGATGTTTGTTGCAGACGGAAGTGCCGGAGGTATGATCCAGCAACGACAACAACTGGTACGTCAAATGTCTTTGTCTCAAGAGAGTACGTTGCCAGTCATGGGTAACCCTGGTCAGCGACTGCAACGAGTCATCAGTGCTCCACCAGTCATGGAGCAACAACAGCAACAACAACAAATGATACAACAAAGACCTGCATCTGCTACTGCAGGTGAGCGAATAAGCAAATATGTTTTTTTGGAGCAAGGGAACAGGGTTTAAGAACATCATTACTGGAAATGAAGAATTAAATTTTACTCAAGATCAAGATAAGAAAAAAAAACTGTGACCTTCATTATAGTACTACCCAAAACCACACGGTTATATTTTTTATTTTCTTCTACAACATTTACATTTACTTTTTTTTCCCCCAAATAAAACTAAATAAAAATAATAATAATAAAGTGTGGTCTATTCAAACTTAGAGCACGTTTACAATGTTATTCCCACACTGCTGTGCTGTCTACTTGTGCTTAACATAAATTTGACTTCAAAAATGAATTCCAATGTATCAAATGTTTCTTTTCTTTCTTTCTTTCTTTTTTTTTTTTATTCAATAAACACACATAGTGTACAACATATAACTTAAATTTACAAAAAAATAATAGTAAATTACCTACATAAACATTAATCTGGAGCATAAGCTGTTAGACTAATGCTACGATTAGTACATTTCAACAAATCAAATGTTTCTGATTAAAACATCAGTTAAAATTGTCAGAAAGTTATTATTATTATTTTTAAATATGCATTTCCAGAATCAGTTTATTCTTTTGTTTCATAGTAGCACGTAATTACCATGAAACAGGATGTAGTTAAGTAATACACAAGTTAGATGTAAAACATAAAATTTTCTGTATGTCTTTACAGAGTAGAACAAGTCAAATGACACAAATGCATCAACAAATACAATAATAACATGTGGTTGTCCCTGTATTCATTATACACTGATAGTGAAGATTTAGAAACATTTAGGCTAGTTATACTTAACGTTATTACATTCAAGAAAATCAGCAACACTGTAAAACATATTGTTAAGTAGATATCTCTGGACCATTTTCTTAAAAGAGACATGAGAATCGCAATCTTTTATATATTATTAAGGGAGTGCATTATATAAAAAAAGAAAAACAATACTCAGGACTCTTTTGACATGTGATTCAATGTTGATGTAGGAGGAGGCATGGCAGGCTTGGAGCAGCAGAGTGCAGCACCTCCCCAGGCCTCCCCCACCAGTGCAGCTGCAAGTGCAGCCAGCAGTGCAGCAGCTCAGGAGTCAACGCAGGAGATACCAGAGAGCGTCACTGCAGAGCTGGAGAAACTGGAGCAGGACGGAGCTATGGAGGTCAGTCAACGGCAAATATATCATTACGTTGTCTTCATATAAGGTGTATTCATTCATGTTAAAGTCGACTCCATGTTGGATCACTCAATAACATGGGTGGCATAGGAAAATAACTCATTTTGCCAGTTTAAAAACACTATGCAATATTTTTGAAAGCATTAATGCTGTAAATAGGTTGAATTAGTATCACAAGTATGTGTAAAAATTAACAATAACCAAAAAAAATAACCGATTTCCTAAAGAAAATTGCCTAAAATGAAGTTTGTCCTATGCTGAGCAATGTTATTCATTACTCCAGTATGGCCTCCAAGCGCATTAAATATGACGTAATGCGCATACACCCTATAAGTAAGTGAATGAAATAAGAATAAGAAATTGTTATTGACCCAGTACATTTTGCTGTCTTTAAAACGTAAAAATGTGTCTAGTACTCCATATTTAAATATTTGTGACCTCACTTGTCAGTGCAGTAGTATTCTCATAAGCACACTAAGAAGAGGCTTCTACAATGTTAAATTAGTACATTCTACTGTCTTAAAACATGTAAAAGTAGGTCTAGTATTCCACATTTAAATATTTGTGACCTCAGTGCAGTAGTTTTCTTACAAACATGCTAAGAAGAGGCTTCTACAATGTTAAATTAGTACATTTTACATACAATATTGTGATGTTGTGTAACACATGGACATGCATGATTCCAGCCTCTTGAAGTTGTGCCTGGCTTACTTGAGCTAGGAGACGACGATGATGAATTACTTGGCATGGGCAACGACTTCAACATCTTGGAGTACGCTGACCCTGAGTTAGACCGCGCTCCTGGAGGAGGAAAAACCAACATCTTGGACTTTGATCTGAGTGAGGAACATACGGACGACAAGAAAGACGTTGCCAACAGAAATCAGTGAGTAATGTAGCCAATCTATCTGATTTTGTTATCATACATTTTAAGTGTTGTACATCTGAAATATCATAAGTTGGACTTCTACATTTTATGTCGTTTATAAGTCAGATAATTTTAAGGAGAGAAATGTGTTCCAACAAATTTAGACATGTAACACAGACTCTGTGTAGAGTACGGTGCTACAACACAATGTCATTTTTAATTAATTTTCTTAACTATGATAAATTTGAAAGACAAGGATAAGAGAAACCAGCAAGGGTCTTACCATAGTGAAGAGAGTCCCATAGTTCGGTAAAAATCTTGCTAGCATGGGACTTGCTAGCACATGGGACTCTCTTCACTATGGTAAGACCCTTGCTGGTTTCTCCTATCCTTTTGTTTCAAATTTATCATACCTAACCGGGTTAGTTGATTTTCCTTAACACATCTAATTTTCTAAACTGTTGAATATCACTACGCAACATCAAATTTTCAAAAACTATTTACTCCATAAATAGAAATGAGAAATAAAAATTAAAAGATAGTACAAAAATAAAGCTTTACTTTAGTTTTTTGTTTCTCGTTTCTACAAGCTTAAGTTAGGGTGTAATCATTTTTGAAAATTCTACCAATTCTATGAAAGTAAAGCTGTTCATAAAGCCTGTTTTCTGCTACTGAAATAACAATCAATTTTGGTTATTCAAATATAATGCGCATTTTTATGTTCAAGTAAACAGCTAGGGTTTATCAACAACACTAATATGTGTTTCTGATTTTGACAACATTGCAGGCTAACATTGTATCTTGTGTATTTCAGAGCTGGCAAGCCAATAGAACGCCACACTGAGCTACAGGCAGGTAGTACAGTGACAGAGACTGCTCCTCCAAGTGCTCCTCAGCATATACTGCAGCCTCCCCCTGCAGTGCCACAGAGTGTACCACAGCTGAGGCCAGGCATGCAGCCCCCTCCACCTCAACAACAGCAACAACAACCACAACAACAACAACAACAACAACAGTTCCAGCCAGGGTTTGTGCCACAACAACAGCAGCTCATGAGACAGATGACTCCTGCTCAAATGCAAGGTCAGTTCAACAAACCACTCACACAGTAACATTATCTTAAGGCGGGAAATCAGCTACTCGGGATTTGACTAAAAAGTTGTAAAGACAGACAAATCTGAAATTTTGCACGGTGATACATTAGGATTAGTTACCTTCAAAAATGTAAAAATTTTGGGGGGTCACCATGCTAGATTTTTAATTATGATTTTTTTAAGATTTAGTCCCATAAGAGCCCATGTTAATTTCAATAATTAATTTCTCTCTTATCTGATGGTCACGGGTTCTGAAAATTTTATCATAGGTAGCTGTTACTATTGACTTTCAAATGGCATCATAAAGTTTCGAAGTTTTCTTTTTAGATTTTGAGATACAAGCCATCTATATACAATCCTTAACCTAGTATCCAGCAAAACAAGTACTATAATCTTCAACTAATATTTATCAAATAAATCACAAAAAGTTTATTATTATTTTTTATTTAGTTTTTTTTTTTTTTTTTATTATTATTAGGAGGCAATATAGGATATCCTATATTTCCCTTATTATTTTTCCCACATAAACAATAGACAAATTGATTTGAAATTTGGTAAACATGCTATTGAAGGCAATACAAATTTAAAAAAAAAAAAAAAAAAAAAAAAAAAAAAAAAATCTATAGAGTTTAAAATAGAAAAAGTTTTGCCACATCTGAGGTTTATTGTTTAACAGTATAAAATTTCCTTACTTTGCAAACCAGCTCATGCTTATTGTTAAGATGTCTAAGTATCAATTAACCAGGACAAATTTAGCAATTATTCATGTTTGTATTTTTTTCTTCTTTTTATTAGTACTGTACATTTTTAAACATTGAATTTACATATCAATCTTGTTGCGAAAAAAAGGTCTATCTCGTATTTTGTCAGGGGAAGCAAAAGGCCTATCTCGTTTTTTGTCAGTGAAAGCAAAAGGCCTATTTTGTTCCTGAACGTTATGGAGATGGTGCTCGAGATAGACCTTTTGCTTCCACTGACAAAAAACGAGATAGGCCTTTTGCTGCCCCTGACAAAATACGAGATAGGCCTTTTTTTCGCAACAAGATCGATAGCGATCTTCTCGCGTCAAGTTGAAGTTTCTACACTTTACAACTTACAACTTTCCAAAGAATGACCGATCTACTTTACAAATTTGCGACTACCTGGAGAATTCCCACCTGTTTTTATAGCAGAAGCTTCAGGTAGCTTCTGCAAAGTGTAGAGCAGTCACTCTTTGGAAATTTGTAAAGTGTACAAGCTTCATCTTAACGCGAAAATATCAATATATAAAAAAAGGTAACTAAGATTTTGCCTCAAGTATTTGCAATCTAAGTGTATAATGTACTCTCTCAACAATGAAATATGTGGTGTCCGCAGCCGTACAACAAAGACTTCAGATGAGAATGAGCCAACAACAACAACTGCAAGGTCAACAACGTATGGTCAACCCAGCGTCACAGATGTTGCAACACGTCAACGCTACAGGACGTATGGGAGTGAAGCCAGTTGGTCAGGCGTTAGCACCTCCACCACCTCCCTACCCTGGACCTCCACCACCTTACCCAGGACCTCAGCAACAGGTGAGATAACTGAGAGTAGCACGAAGTGCTTGCGAGTGTGCAGTGTGATCTTGTAGTCTAACATTAACCTCACGACGTCAAGTCTAGCCCACGTCGTAGACATTACTTTACAGAGCAGAGCCCACCGTAGTAAATCTAGTGTTCTGGACACGCATATATAAGAAGGCTAGAAGCACTTGTTGAAAAAAAACACCCTTAATGATGTCATTCAAATTTTTATTAACTATTAATAATTCGCTACATACTTATTACAAAATTAGTACAACAGCGTTTTTTTTTTTTTTTTTTAGAACTTAAAATTTCAAATGTTATACATATTTTTATGATCCATCAATTGATTATTTATTGCAGTATCTTGTTTTGAGAAAATTAAATAACTATTTCTCCATTTAATTTACATATCCCCCCCCCCCCCCCCCCCACAGTTAAATTAAAATGGTTAAAATTTAATTGTTAGGAATGTATGGGTAGTACAAATAAATTACATATTTTAACTTCTAGTTTAAAAAAAATAAATAAAAAAAAAATAAAAAAATGAAGCCAAAATAATAATTATTAAGATGATTTACGAACTACAATCATAATTTTTTGAACCAGAAAAAGGGGGGGGGGGACTCAATGTTAGCAGATTGATAACAACTTACGTACTGACAGATTGAAGATGTCTTATCTCTTGGCTATACCCTGGTGACTTGACTTTTGAGTAGTTCTCTTTCTCTCTCTGTCTGTCTCTGTCTTATTGTGTGTCTGGTACGTTATGTAGATGGTGGGTGGACACATGATGGGTGCAGGCCCGCGCATGACCGCTGCTCTAATCCCCTCTAACATGATGCCACGTACCCCGCACCCTGTATCTCCCACTATGCAACTGCCACCCTTGCAGATGCAACAACGACCCTTACCTTCTCCTCTCTCCCCTCATCAAATACCTCCATTACAAATGCAACAGCAGCAACTGCAGAGGAGACCTCTCTTACTCCAGGTGAGCAGGAAAACTAATTAACATCTGCATTAATTACTTCTTAGCATAACACTTCTATTGCCACAAGATACACCTTTCATTTTTATAATTATTCACACTTTAATATTATTTTTTATTATTATTATTATTATTTTTTTTTTTTACTGAAAAGCTATACTGCAAAATAGTACTATAAATTTCTTTCTTTTTCCCCCCTTCCTCTAGACCTACTATACAAGAAATAAAATGCTTTCATTGAAAACAAATATCAAAATAAACACTTGCACACCCTGTGTGTTTAATGAATAAAATTAACATAAGCACTTACATGTTTTCCCACTTAAAGAGTAAAAAAAAAAAAAAAAAAAAAAAAAAAAAAGGAAAGGAAAGGAAAGGAAAGCAGTAGCTTGTATAATAGACTTAAAATTATTCATAAATCAATGTATTTCAATTGTTACAACAATTAAAAATATGTTGATTAATATATTATAAACTAACGTCCATTGTGAAAGCCATAAGTTAATGCTAGGATCAATTTATACCAAAAATAATTTTCCCATTTTATACAACCCGTAGATTTTGATTTTAATTATTTGCAAGCACACAACTAATAATTGTATGACAATTTTATTTTATTAATTTTTTAACATGGTTGAAGTATCAGTTTTTCTTTGTTTGAAAATATTTGCATGAGCTATTTTGTTTTTCAAAGTATTTACTCACCACTTTATTGATTGATTTTTTTATTTTTTATTATTATCTTTGATTTTGTTTTAGGTCAGGAATTGTGATTAAATTTCAATTTTATTATTATACTTGTGTTTAAAATTAAATTTTGTGTTTTAATATGACATATTATTTAAAATTATATTAAAATCTCAATTTATATAGCCAAGGTAAAAAAAAAAAAAAAAAAAAAAAAAATGGAGAAAAAATGGGGAAAAAATGGAAAAAAGAAAAAAATGACAGATCCATACTTAAAAGCTATTTTTATGTAAGGGTTGGAGGGAAAACCAGTAATATATTTTAATTGTCACTTTTTAATTTACTTGTTGTTTACTGTATATTTTTTTGAGGGGGGTGGGTATTGGTTTCTTCGCACTTACTTGTTAGGTCATGATTATGGTCACAGGTCACAGTCACATAAGGCTAATAACAATATGCTAAGTAAGGGTATTTTTACCCAAATACTTGGTCACTAGTTAATATAGCAGTCATAATTTAATTTAAAATGTGACATTAATACGTCAATTTTTAGAATTCACGCGAGTTTTAACTGTTTTAGTAAATTTTAATTATTTATGGTTGTTGTTTTTTTGTTTTGTTTTTTTAATTTTTTTTTTAATAGGAGGTAGGTCTATTAATTATTCTATCCAACCATTTAAATATTTCGAAGGAGTAAATTTTTAATGGCAATTATTTGCACTGGGGAAATGGTGTTAAATTATTGATTTAGTTTCCTAGCATTGTGATACAGCAGAAATAAGTGCTCAAATATAGAGTGCCTGCATATGTTAATGCAGTGTACCAATATGCTACTAATTTTAGGGAAGTATATTAATGAAATATCAGTGAGGGCTACTAATATTAGGTAGGGTATAGCAGTAAGAGGTATACTAATGGAGCGTAGGGTATGCTAGTGAGGGGTACTAATGGAGCGTAGGGTACGTTGCAGGAACAACCCCTGCTGCTCGAGGAACTGCTGGAACAAGAGAAGCGAGAGCAGGAGCGACAGCAGCAAGCCCAGGCCTTGCAGGATCCTGCCACGACCTCAGACACACCAGGCCCTGGACTGCTTAGTGATATGGACTTTGAGAGACTGAGAGCTGACGTACTGAGGACTCCAACACCGGGAGGCTCTCCCTCGGGACTTTCACCTCCAGCCTTACCTGGTCAGTAACCTGTAGTGAGTCTTGGCACACACAAAATTAAATAAAGTAAAACCTCATTATAGCAAACCTTGATATAGCAAAGTGATTTGGTCAGTCCCACCAAAACTTATTTGTTAAACCACAGGGAAAACCTGTTGTAACAAAATTTATATATCTATAGCCAGTATATTATAGCCTATAAAAAAAAATAATAAAAAAAAATCAAATTTTTAGCCAAAAATAGGAAATAAATCCTAACTTTCGTCAATACATCGGGCTCTTTTGTTTGATAATATTTCAAAAAATGTGAAATAAATCAAGAATTTTAAATAAATTTGGAT
The DNA here is from genome assembly GCA_949318235.1 of Ecdyonurus torrentis. NCBI lineage: Eukaryota > Metazoa > Arthropoda > Insecta > Ephemeroptera > Heptageniidae > Ecdyonurus > Ecdyonurus torrentis. Next base: position 20,026,263 of record OX439134.1, read on the forward strand.
AAGTAAATGACATTTCTGTTTAATAATTCTCTAATACAGTAGGTGAAAAGTTGCTGTGCACATAATAATATGCGATGCACCAAATGTAAAGCATGCAAAATATTTTCACACATACTCCAAATATTTTCATACTACTCCTTACAATGTTTTTTTTAAACTTATTAATATCAACCTTGATGATTTTTTCCTTAAACATTTTATGTCATATTTATTATGTACTAGGCATTTATTTTTGTCATATTTATATACTTAAAGGAATAGACAAGAGAAAAACATAAGCATTTATCACAAATCACTTGATGGGACTTACATAAATAACTTAAGTTTGTCTCAAAACCCAACTGTAGCTCCATAGCAGTGATCAGAAATTTCAATTTATGCAACCCGCATAACATTTCCATAATATTTTTTGCATGTTTCTGACGGCATAAACATGAATAGTCACGGAAATTGCATACTTTACAGTATTTTCACGCTCTCTCGTGGGGCCACATTTACATTCTGGTAAAAATTATCTACAGTTTTAAAAATCCCATTTCATGTTTATTCATTAAAAAGCACATGTTGTTTTATGTGGTCTATGGCTTTAACAAATGCAAGGATTGTGTATAGTAGTAGAGAAAAAGTTTTCAAAGTGTTGACGTTTGTCTTGATGTTTTTGTTACAGTGCAAGGTGTGATGCCCATGGTGAGCCAAGGTGCTCCATTAAGACCTCCCTTCCCACCATCTCGTCCCCCACCCCAGCAGTGGGTACCCACCAACCCTCAGCAAGGTATGGACCAGCAGGTCAACAAGATGATACCTATCCAGAGAGGTGGTATGATGCAGCAACCCATGATGAATCAACCTGTCATCAACCCAAGTAAGTAGCACCTCTCAACAAATGAAAAAAATTGTAGAAATTTCTTTAAAGAGCTTGGGAATCCTTGGGTATTTCTAGGAGTGTCTTATTTATGTTGTTTTCTTTGACAAGATCTATATTTTATGTAATCCTTTGATCAATAAACTTATTTACTTACTGTATTTGATGTTTCAGTTCCACCAGTGCCTAACTTGCCTGCACCTCCCGCACCTCCTGAGGTGATTGTGACTGAGCAAGACCGCCAGACAGTGGTAGCGTACGAGCAGTGGTTAGGTCAGCATCACCAGGCACTGTCTGCAAACCTCAAGGCTCTAGAGACAGAGGTCAACAAACTGCGTAAAGTCAAGAAGGTACGTACACTGCTGATTTAAAGCCCTTGTCAACTTACTTTTTTATCATTTAGAATACTAGACTGATAATTACCATACCTTAATATCCATGGTTTAGACACCACCATATTGATTTTGTATTTATTTTTGTTTATTTTCCTTTTTGCGGTTATATCACGTATCTGACGTCATAATGTACCGCCGCCAATCACAGTCACCGCTCTGGTCACGTGATAAATTTAAGCCCCTCCCTCAAGTTCTTTACCCCTATCACGGCCCCATCAGTACATTGTGATGTCAGATACGTGATATAACCACAAAAAGTAAAATAAACGAAAATAAATACAAAATCAACATGTTGGTGTCTAATTCATGGATAATAAGGTATGATAATTATCAGTCTAGTATTCTAAATGATAAAAAAGTAAGTTGACAAGGCTTTAAGTATATATATCACTGTTGTGCCGCTCTATTGGCCAATGTCCAGTTGACCTTGAAAAAAATAAAAATCATCGAATCAACCCCAGCTTTGGATTTTCACATTTCAGGTCATTTGTAGCAAAAATATTTTTTTAAGGTTAAGTGGACATCGGGCAATATAGCGGAACAACAGTGATATGCAAAATGAAAGACTGTTAAATAAAGAGAGTAAGATAAAATCATCTGCTAGCACTTTGGTTGCCACTCAGTTTGAACTTTGTATTAGTTTCTTTTCCTTGATGTAGCTGAACTAGTTATAATTAATCATGCGATGCATGTTCGTAAAGTTGATGGTTATTATGAAACTATTGACAGCAACAAATAGTTCAAGGCATAGACCACATGAAACAACACGTTCTTTTTAATCAATAAACACAAAATGGGATCTATAAAACTGATGATAAATTTTACCAGAATGTAAATGTCGCCTCACAAGAGCGCGTGAAAAAACTGTAAAGTATGGAATTTGCGTGAATATTTCTGTTAATGACGTTAGAAACATGCAAAAACTAGTATGAAAATGTTGTGCGGGTTTGCTTAAATTGAAATTTTTTGAAATTTTCTGATCACTGCTACAGTTGGGTTTTGAGACCAATTAATGATAGTTATGTAGGTCCTATCAAGTGTTTTTGTGACATAAATGCTTATGTTTTAATGTTGTCTATGCCTTTAATCAATTCAAATTCAAGATTCAAAATATATTTATTCATTTGTTTCATCCTACAATCAGTGGCATAACTTCAAAAAATTGGCCAGGGTAAAAAATCTGATACGGGCCCCCCGAAAGAGGGACAATGCCGCGGAGGAGGGGGGGATGCGCGCCGCAGGCGAAAAATTTTGAAAAAGGGGGCGTGGCACTGAAATTTTAAGCTATTTTTTATAATGAAAATTAAAAAGTTTCACTAACATGAAAAAAAAAAAAAAAAAAAATCGTTAAAATGACCTATCATACATGATTTTAATTTTTGTCAATAATTAATTTTTGCTATATAAATAGAAAAAATACATAATTATAATTATGATATTTGAAGAAGACGACATGTATAGAAAATTTAATTAGAAGGTGGTGACAGTTAAAAAATTTAGTTAATATTAATACCCTCTGTCACAAAATGCATATTATTTAATTGAGCCACTTTAACTTTCAAATACTGTTTTTCAACATAAAATTTAATATTACCAAATTTTTTTTTTGTTATTATATATTTTTTTTTTTTGCGCCAAGCATCAACAGGCCCCCCCAGAAGCCCACGGGCCCCCAGAAGTCGGCGGGCCCGGGGGAACTTCCCCCTCTCCCCCCCTGGTAGTTACGCCACTGCCTACAATCACAATATACAACAATGCATATCAGCTTAGGTTATTATATCAGTTGATACAATTAGAAATGATAGTCAATAGGGCTCAAGTGTGCCTAATAATTATGATGTAAATTTGGTAACGTGAATGATGCTTGCAGAGCCTGAGCAGTAAGCAGCGACAGCTACGTAAGTCAGGCCAAGAACTACAAGAGGCTGATGGTCTGGAGCTGGAGAGAATCACGAGAGAGCAGTCTGGACTGCAGAAACAGCTGGAGCAGAGCAGGAAGCAGAACAGACAGCACGGCACTCTGTTACAGGTAACATAATATTATCTTGTTATACCTAGTAACAAATATTGTTAAATCATCTGTATTGATGCTGGCAGCAAGAAAGCTTTGTATATCTGAAATACACTGACCCCTAATTTGTAATGTCATTTGGAGGTCAAAGGTAACAACTAATTATGGTAGAACTTTCAAAACCCATATTGCTATTGGGTAAAGATAAAATCTATTGCAGACTTTCACCACGTTAGAAAAATATTTATGCTAGGAAATATTTATACATTGCTTAAAACACATTAAATTATGCTTAGTATCCCTAATTAAAGATACTAATTAGGGATACTAATTAATTTCTGCAATCAATGCAGTAGTTTACTCAAAAAAAAAAAATCTCCCCCTAGGCGTAATGTTAAATTAGGTATTGCGCACCTTTGCTAGCACACCTCTGCTGGATGCTACGTCACCACTACTAACAAAAATTACATACTTGCCGTACAAAATGTTTCAGGATTATCGTACCAAGCAACAGAAGCGCCAACAAGCCGCAGCGATGATGTCTGGCTCAGGCACTCCCTCTCCAGGGGCTCAGATCCACCACTCTCCCCTTGGACCTCCACCCTCTGTGCCTCCCGCCTCTCCCTCTCTCTCCCCCTCGCCTGCTCTCATGCAACACTCCCCTCTGCACTCTCCTGTGTCACACTCACCAGGCTTGGTGCAGAGCCCTAGTACTGTGGCACAGATGTCACCTAGAAGTCTGCAACCTTCACCAAGACTACACAGTCAGGTCAGTTACACATTAGTTCAGCATTGTTCTCATTTGAGATACATTAAGGAAATAAGGTTAGGTATTATACATTGGAAAGAAAATTATAGGAGAAACCAGCAATGGATTTACCATAGTGAAGAGAGTCCCATAGTTTGGTGACAAATCTTGCTAGCACAGACAAAAACGAAAAAAAAAAAAAAAAAAAAAAAAAAACTAATGCATAGTTTCTCTCTAAGTCTGTAAGGACTAGAGTCTATATCCAAAAAATTTCCCAATGTGTTAGTTTTTTTTTTTTTTTTTTTTTTTTTTTTAATCTGTGCGCTAAGAAAGATTTTCACCAAAATATGAGACTCTCTTCACTATGGTAAGGCCCTTGCTGGTTTCTCCTAGCATTTTCTTTTAAATTTATCATTTTAGATGTAAATCTATATTTTATTCCATACAAAAGCTCAAATATAATTTTCTGTTCATACATATCTCATATGTATTTCATTTTTAATAATTTTTATTTTGTATTTTTTTGCTGTGGGAAAAAAATGTCCTAGCAATATTTAGTGAAATAATTTGAATGTCCCTCTCTTCAACTATTAAAATTAGAGAATCTAGCTTTGCATTAATTTTCAATTCACACTTTCACAGTGCCCTGTTTTTCTTGTTCTATTTCTGGTCTTTTATTTTGGTAGCATTAAACGCTACTAAATAATATAACTCAAGTAGGATTAAAATGAAATAGAAAAAAAAAAATATATATTATAAGTTACTTGTTTTCTTTTACCTAGTAAAAAAAGTCCCCCACTTAGCCTCTCTACAAGGCGTTTGTTTTAATATTTACAGCTGGAGGATGGCTCATTCAGCCCTAGCTCAGGCCCGATGTCAAGTCCCCAGGGCCCTGCACAGAGGCTAGCCTCACCTCAAGGCCACAGGATGCCCAGTCCTCAAGCCATGGCCTTAGCTAGAGGTCAACCAGGACAACAAAATCAACAGTTCAGCGAGCAGATGAGGTACGTCACTTTTAACAATGAAAATAAAAACTTACATTGGAAGCATGCCTAGAAAAATGTTATTTATTATTATAATTATTGGTCAATAGTTTTTGATGGGTCGTATCTTTGCTCTTGTTTCAGAGTAATGATGAACCAGAGACTTGCACGTAATGAGGCCCCTCAGCAAGCAGGCGGGCCTGGTGTTGTGATGGGCCCTGGTCCCAGGCCCAGGATGGCAGCAGTGACTGGAGGTCAGGGTATGAACCCTCTGTATATTCAACAACAACAACAATTGCAACAAATGCAGTTACAACAACAACAAATGCAACAACAAAATCAGATGCAACAACAAAATCAAATGCAAAATCAACAAATGCAACAAAATCAACAGCAAATTCAACAACTTTCACAACAAATGCAACAAAATCAACAACAATTACAACAAACTCAAATGCAACAGAATCAACAACAACAAATGCAACAACAAAATCAGATGCAAAACCAACAGCAATTGCAACAACAGAATCAACAAACATTACAACAGCAACAGCAAATGCAACTAAATCAACAACAACAACAACAAATGCAACAACAAAATCAAATGCAAAATCAACAACAATTATTGCAACAACAGAATCAACAACAACAAATGCAGCAACAACAACAAATGCACCCTGATCAACAAAATCAGTTACAACAACAACAAATGTATCAACAACAACAAGCAAACATGCGAGCACCACAAAACTTCCAAGCTGGTCCACCTCAACAACAACAACAGCAGCAACAGCAGCAACAACAACAACAGCAACGAATGCAACAACAAAACATGCAATTCCAAGGCTCACCTATTGGAAGTCCACAACACCAAATGCAGCAACGAGTCCAAGGTGTTCCATTCCCTGCTTCACCTTTAGGAAGCCCTCAACAACAACAGCAGCAACAACAAAGAACAATGCCATTTCCACAGTCGCCACTGGGCAGTCCACAACCAATGAGAGTAAACCCCAGTCTATCGTTCCCTCAGTCTCCACTGGGCAGTCCGCAGATGAGAGTCCCTGCCTCTCCGCTAGGCAGTCCTCAACCTAACATCTTGATGCAGAACTCACCAATGAGGAGACACTCTGGCAACAGCAGTGGACCGAGTCCTCTCCCACCTGAGAGGCCGTTAAGTACAGAGAACCCACACACACCACGCACTCCCAGTACACCGTTCACCCCACTAGCACAGAATGAGGGTGAAGATAATACAGGGGGTGGCAACCCTAATAACAACCCAATACCTGCTATTGAGAGAGGAGGTGGTACCAATAGGTCAGTTTTACCTATTAGACCAGGGGGAGGTGGTTCAAATAGATCTATAATACCATTCATTCCACCCTTTGGACGTTTTGGGTACTTTAAGCTGGGTTTAAGGGGTGGTTCACCTCTATGGACTATTGAGAATGGTGGTCTAGGGGCTAAGAAGCCTGCAGAGACGCAAGCCAGTACAAGTAGTGTCGCCTCTACTAGTGCTCAAGACGATACTGAGCATATGTCAATAGACAGCGATGTGGAAGCGGCTGTTTTGTCTAACATGAAAGATTTGACTGTCGTTGTTGTTGGATCTAGTCCCGCATCTTCTTGTGCAGACGACCTGGAGCAGAGTTTGGAATCCTTCGAGGAGAAACTGATGTCGGAGGAAGATAAGGAAATGTCCTTGGACGACGTAGAAGCAGAAATAAAAAAACTAGAGCCTGTCGAGATTGTACGTGAATCTCCTCCTCCTATAGAAGAAGACGATAAAGATAAAACTACATCAATAGAAAGACCTTCTACTGTAACTCACAGCTCTACTGATACTCCTGCTTCTCCTGATCCTGAAAATTTAGGACCTCCTGATCCAGAACCATTGGTAGGCGTTGAAGAAATTTTAATGCAAGCTGAATCCCCTGGTTTTACGTTATCTGAGTTACCACCATCTAGTGCTCACCAAGCTAACATCGGAGTACCGGGAACGTCGGTGACTTCCATAGCGTACCCTACGTTAACCAGGTTACCACAAGTCTCCTTCACTGAACCAGAACTTACAAAGCCTGTCTCGCAATCACTCATCAATATCTTGTCAGATTTGAAACCCAAGGTCGTTGAGAGTAAAGCTATCACCCACGTTGTTACATCTGTAACCCAACCTGTATCTTCAGTATTACTTCCTAGGGAAGTGAAAGACGAGGAAAAAGTTCCTGAAACAAAAGAATGTGAAAAAGAAACAGTAAGTAAAGTTACTGCAGAAGATAATGATCCACCTTCATCTTCTGAGCCTGAGGTTAAGATACAAGAATCAGTTGTGCCTGAATTTGAAAGTGAGAAAGTTACATCAAGTGACGTAACTTCTACAAATGTAACTGTAGTTACGCCTCAGAGTCAAGTTACATCACAAGGCTCACCACAAGTCCATTCTACTGCAAGTCAAATGATCACCAATGGAGCTCAAATGGCACCAGTTACATCTCAAAGGATACCAATTTCATCTCAAGTAGTGCCAGTTACAACTCAAATTGCATCTCAAACTGCACCAATTATAACTGAAAGTGTGCCAATTACATCTCAACCAGCTCCAGTTACAACTCAAACGGCACCAATTACACCTCAGCTATCTCCAGTCACAACTGAAATGACACCACTTACAACTGAAATGGCACCAATTACACCTCAGCTAGCTCCAGTTACAACTCAAATGGCACCAGTTGTGACTCAAGTGGCACCAATTACATCTCAGCTACCTCCAGTTACAACTCAATGTGCACCAATATCGCCTCAAACAGTTCCAGTTTTGACTCAAATGGCACCAATTACATCTCAAGTAGCTCCAGTCACAACTCAAATGGCACCTGTTACATCTCAACTATCGTCTTCTACTGTGACTCAAATGACACCAATAACAACTCACATACCATCTCAAAGTACAGCCCAACTTATGAATCAAATAGCTCAAATAAGAGCTCAAATGCAACCAGTTACAACTCAATTTTCAACAGTAACTTCTCAAATGACGCCAGTGACAAGTCAATTGACTCAAATCTCACCACAAATTGCAACTCAAATGCCTCGAACAACACCTCAAGTTGTAAATCAAGAAATTGTATCTCAAGTGTCAAATCAAGAGGCTCAAAACTCGCCAAGTACTACTCAAACAGGTACAGTTATGTCTGAAATTGATTCCATATTGAGTGAAACATCTCAAGTTACACCTCAAGTAACCCAGAATCAAATGGTACCAATAACATCTCAAACAGTACCAGGTCCAAGTCAAGTGGCACCAATTACAAGTCAAATAGGACAAGTTACAACTCAAACAACACCAATTTCAAGTCAAATAGGACCTGTTAGTACTCAAGTAGCACCTATGACAGGTAAAATAGGACCAGCTACAAGTCATATGGGACCTGTTACAACTCAAATGACACCAGTTACGCAAATGGGACAACTTGTAACTCAACAGGCACCAATTACAAGTCAAATGGGACAAGTTGTGTCTCAACAGGCACCAATTGTAAGTCACATGGGACAAGTTGTAACTAAACAGGCACCAATTACAAGTCAAACGGGACAAGTTATGACTCAGCAGGTACCAATTAAGAGTCAAATGGGTCATGTTGCTACTCAACAGGCGCCAATTAACAGTCAAATGGGACAAGTTACTACTCAACAGGCACCAATTACAAGTCAAATGGGACAAGTTATGACTCAACAGGTACCAATTACAAGTCAAATTGGGCATGTTACTACTCAACAGGCACCAATTAACAGTCAAATGGGACAAGTTACTTCTCAACAAGCACCAATTACCAGTCAAATGGGACAAGTTGTAACTCAACAGGCACCAATTGCAAGTCAAATGGGACAAGTTACAAGTCAAATGGGTGTAGTTACATCAAGTCAAGCACCTACACAACAAGCAACTCAAATGCCATCTTCTCAAATCATTCAAACAACAGCTCAAACTTCAAGTATAACGCAAGCTCGAACATCATCGCCATTCAGTTCCTCCCCTCAAGTTACGAGCACCAGTCAAGTGATCACCAAGTCACAACCCCCACCCCCACCACTAAAGACTGAGTCATCATTTTCAGTAAACATAGCAGAGGCAATAGAAACTGTCGTTGCAACAAGCTCTGAATTAGCAGAGAAAGAAGCGAGAGAGAAAGAAATAGCAGAGAAAATAAGAGTGGAGAAAGAGAAAATCATGCAAATGAAATTAAGTGAGACAATAAAAAAAGAATTAATAGATTCTTCAGATTTGAGTGGCAATAAGTTACGACCTGAAGAGTCACATCAGAACGTTTTGTTGAAGCAATTACTGCAGAACACCGCATGTTCAACGCAGCCCTCGGTGGTGCCTTCCTCAACGGTACCATCGTTAGAGGCTCAGCTAGCAAGACCAGTACCTCCTACCCCCTCTCCACTGATTCCTCCTCTAATCAGTGAGGCTACACCCACACTAACGACCACGGCACCTATCACTACCCCCGTGGTACGTCCCAGCCCCCCCAGACCACAGATGCCAATAGTACGCCCCCCACCTCCAGTGCCAATGGTTCGTGCGATGGCTCCCAGACCTGAAATCAGTGTTAAGAAAGATCTGATGCCCACTCAGCCTATGGTGACTCAGCAGATACAGAACATTCAGCAGCAGTTGATAACTGACGTGAAGAAGGAGGTGATCGATGATATGTCGGTGCCACAAAGTGTCAGAGAGCAGGAGGAGAGAGTGAGTCAGGAAATGGACCAGGATTCCTCGGACAAAATCCTGCAATCTTCAGACCAGTCTGCGGTAGATTTGAAGAAGTTAAAGCGCAGACAGTACCAACAGAAACGACGTCAAAGTCTGGGAAAAGAAGGAGGTGCCAGTGCACCAAAGAAACGTGCAAGAAAGTTAAGCTCTACGTCGCAAGGCAGTACCAAAGTCGAGGAAGATTACGACGGCTTCATTGATCATTTGATGGCACAGTTACGTCAGCTGCCAAATCTCAATGTACTTGAACCTGAGTTAGGACGTAATTTTGCTGTGTGTCCGGTATTTGGGTCTGGGGACTTAACTAAGCTGGGCTCCACAACAAATGCAGCGACACCCACTACCCCTAGCACTCCTACGTCACCTGTGAAACAAGGAGATTTGATAGGTACTTATGGTAAGGCGATATTACCTAACATCGCTGATCATTATAACACTCAGCCGTTTGGTGAGTTAGTAGCACCACCTCCCGTACCACCCGTAACCACTCAGCGAGGATTCTACGATCAAGAGTTCTCCGCACTCAAGCTTGATTCTGACGACAAGAACAGAGATCGCGAAGACTCACCTGACACCATCATAAGCTCCTCCTCACCTGAGTGTGTTATACCTGACTACCCTCCCAGGTTTCCAGGTCTCAGGCTGATTAAGGACGATACCGAAGACCCTGAAGAGAAAGAACGTCAACGAAGAGCATCACCTGTAATACCCATAGTCGTGCCTATACCTATTAGAGTAAGACCTGGAATTACATTCAAAGATCTGTTAGACCTGGATAAGGAGAACATGGGTATTTCTGGTGGATTGTTTATGAGAAATCGCTGGGGTCAATCACCTCCAACTCCTCTTAGAGATGCAGGTAATGTGACAGTTACCTTGACTTTAAGTTCAGCCGCCGCTAGAGATGTCGCAGGAGCTCTGAGAGGGCTCGCACAGTTACTCAGAATACCCCCACCGTTGACTTTCAATGTAACGGAGCGCGCTATCACTCCTCCAGACCACAAGCTGGGGTTGTATCGTACGAGAGGCAGAGACGGTAAAGAAGGTGCGGCAATAGACATACAGAGCATACTGAACGGCGCAGCAAAGTTCTGTCGTCACTGTGACATCGTGATTCTCAACAACTTCCTACGTAAACGTGCCTCAGACTTGCCGTTACTTAACAGTGACGAGATCAGCACCGATGATGACCTGTACTTCTGCTCCAGAACTTGCTACGTACAGTTTGCTCTCACCCACCGTGCAGTCGGAGTAGACGAGAAAGCAGTAGCCGCCATCGTCGATCACCTCGGCTCTCCTACGTCGCAAGCGAAACATGACAGAAAGAGGAAAGCTAAAGAAGACGCGGTAACAACTGTAGAGGAAGTAACAGAGAAACCGGAAGAGGAAGTAGCTACAGTCGAGGCAATGGAAACAGAAGAACTGAAACCTTTAGTAGATGAAACTCCACAAGAATCGCCACGTCCCGAGAGCAGACGTAGTCGTAAACATACAGGCGATGATGCTTCAACGACGAGCGAGACTCCATCTAAAGTATGGAAAGGCGTTAGGTATAAGTCTTGGGTACCTGGCTTACAACCACCTAATAAGTTTAAGAAGTTAACAGATAAGGAACTGACTGAGATGTTATATAGATGTGGTATCACGGTGATGCCTCCCAAGCTACCTGAAGACTCGCGGACATGTATGTTTTGTCACCAGCAAGGAGATGGTGTCTCTGACGGCACTGCGAGGTTACTTAACTATGACGTCGACAAGTGGGTACATCTTAACTGTGCGCTGTGGTCAGATGACGTGTACGAGACGGTGAACGGAGCCCTGATGAACTTAGAACAAGCGTTACAGCAAAGTTTATCGCAGGCGTGTACGTTATGCCAGCGACCTGGCGCCACGTTACGTTGTTTCAAGCTCCGCTGCGGCTCTACTTACCATCTAGGATGTGCGGTGAAGGAAGAGTGCGTGTTTTACAAGAACAAGTCTATGTATTGCTCGCAGCACGTACTTAAAGGAGAGAAAGAAGCAGAGCTCACGACGCTAGCTGTCTTCAGACGTGTTTACGTGAACCGCGACGAGAACCGTCAAGTTGCCGCGGTGATGCATCACTCAGACCAAAGTCACCTGCTACGTGTGGGAGGACTGATATTCCTAAGTGTGGGACAGTTGCTACCTCACCAGCTACCTAATTTCCATACACCAAACTACATCTATCCTATTGGCTACAAGATTGTGAGACTGTACTGGAGCATGAGATTGGTGAACAAGAGATGTCGGTACATATGTTCTATACATGACAATGCTGGACGACCTGAGTTCAGAGTGGTGGTACAAGAAACCAACTACGCAGATCTGGAGTTGAGAGGGACTACCGCACGCTCTGTATGGCTTCAGATCTTAGACCCCACTTCAGCGTTACGTAAGCAAAGTGAGGTCATTCAACTTTTCCCGCAATTCGTCTCCGGAGAAGATCTGTTTGGATTAACCGAACCTGCAGTGATCAGAGTGTTAGAATCACTACCTGGAATTGAAACTTTATCCGATTATCGATTTAAATACGGGAGAAATCCGTTATTGGAGTTGCCATTAGCGGTGAATCCTACAGGTTGTGCAAGATCTGAACCTAAGTTGAGGACCCACTTCAAGAGACCACATACACAAAGAACTGGGTCTGCTTCTTGTAGGCCGGCATTGGTACCCGCTGCAAGTACACTTGGCGAGGCGTCGTGTCCGTATTCCAAGCAGTTTGTGCACTCCAAGAGCTCGCAGTACAAGAAAATGAAGCAGGAGTGGAGGAACAACGTGTTTCTAGCAAGGTAAGCAATTGACATCGCAATTTTTGTAAATAATTAGCGGCTTTTGTATGGGTGAAATCGCACGTAACAAAGTAACTTTTTTTTTTTTTTTTTTTTTTTGTGCAGTTATTTTTTCAACTGATGTATATTTATAAATTTTTATTATGAATTTTTATAATATATATATAATTTTTTATTCTTATCATTTTGATGATATAAAAAGTAGTTACTTGTGTAGCTCTAGTGCGCCTTTGAGAAAACTAATAGCTTGTCACAAATAATAATAATTAGTGGCTCTTATGTGGCAAAATCAGGTAGCAAAACTCGTAATTTAATAAACTATCAACATCATTGTGGCCTTCTTTTTTTAATATATATTATGACTTAATTATAATTGTTTTTTACTAAGGATATTTTTAATAATTCACTATGATTTTTTTTTTTATTCTTATTATGATAATAATGTAAAAGAAAAAGATAGGAGAAAACCAGCACTGGTCTTCATGTATAAAAACAACATGTGCTTTTTAATGAATATAAACACGAAATGGAAACTTCAAAACGGATGACAATTTTTACCACAATGTTAATGTAGCCCCACGAGACAACGTGAAAAAACTGTAAAGTATGCAATTTGCGTGAAAATTCATGTTTTTGACGTCAGAAACATGCAAAAATTAGTATGAAAATGTTGTGCGGATTACATAACTCAAAATTTCTGATCACTGCTACGGGGCTACTGTTAGGTTTTGAGACAAACTAAAGTTATTTATGTAAATCCCATCAATTGTTTTGTGATATAAATGCTTATTTTTTCTCTGGTCTATTCCTTTAATAAAACGCGAAGATTGTATAATTTATATTGCTGATGTTCTACGATAGTTTCTTCATTAAATACTGATGAATATCTTTGACTTTAGGCTGACTTTAGCTGTGATATGCTATGTTTTAGGTCTAAGATCCAAGGTCTTGGGCTGTACGCTGCGAGAGACTTGGAGAGACATACCATGGTCATAGAGTACATCGGGGAGATCATCCGCACTGAGCTGGCGGAGGCAAGAGAGAAGCAGTACGAGGAGAAGGTACACATTTTACTTGTGGATAATTACTTGGTTATCTTGAGCTTTTATATTTACTGTGGCAGGGTCAGGAAAGAAAAAAAAAAAGCTAGTAGCCTGCAATAGAGGTTATTGGTTTAAAAAATATATATCTTAAAAATGTTCTATTCTTAAAAGAGGTAAAAATATGTCTAGTATTCCTCATTTAAATATCTCTAAAATCAGTATAGTAATTCTAAAAAATTAAAAAAAAAAAAAAACGAAAAAAAAAAAAAAAAACGGAAAAAAAACGAAAAAAAAAACGAAAAAAAAAAAAAAAAAACGAAAATTTCCACATAAGCAAAATGTTAAATTAAGGGACCCCAAAATATATTTTTAATAAGATGCATAAATTCAACACGCATCAACAGATAAACAAATGGAGCTGTTCATATTGTTTTTGAAAATTACATGTGAACGGCTCCATTTGTTTACATTAATGCTGTTCGTAAACCCTGTTCTCTGCTCCTAAAATGACGATCGCCTCTGGTTATTTAAATGGAATGCGCATTTTTTGGTGCAAGAAAACAGGGTTTACGAACAGCATTATTGTTCCAACTTTATTTATCTGTCAACGCGCGTCAAATTTGCGCTTCACGTGAATAATACTTCATAGTTTTTCTGGCGCGCTATGCCTACCTATAAGCTCCATTTAAGCTGCATATCAACTTAAAGGCATAGAACACCTTGAACAAAAAAAGTTGTGTAATATCCTAACAAACCTAAAAATCAACGTTGATTTGGCCGAAGTCATTGATTTCTAGTTTACGTATTCTCCATTTACAAAATGCCACTGGCAGTCACTGAGGTCACAGCTCACTAGTCCACACGCGCATAAACCGGGCAAGCTGTGACGTCAGTGACCGTCAGTGTCATTTTGTGAATGGAAAATAAATTAGAAATCAAGGACTCTGGCTAAATCAATGTTGATTTTCAGGTTTATGAGGATATTACGCAACTTTTTTGTTCAAGGTGTTCTACACCTTTAAGTTGAAATTATAGTTTTTTTTCTTTCTGATTATTATTATAATTATTTTTTTCAATACTACATAATCCCTAATAATGCAAAGTGTGTATTATTGTAAACTTGATGAGTCCAAAGTTAAACTAATGGCAACGTCCCTTGATTGTTTAGAACCGAGGTATCTACATGTTCCGTCTTGACGAGGAACGTGTGATAGACGCCACTCTGTCTGGAGGTCTTGCTCGCTACATCAACCACTCGTGCAACCCTAACTGTGTGGCCGAGACAGTGGAGGTGGAGAGAGACTTCAGGATCATCATCTTTGCCAAGAGACGTATTGCTCGAGGAGAGGAGGTGAGTTGTGTACAATACTTCAGCTTGATAAGTGGGGAACTAAAAACTACACACTGGTCTTACCCAAGAGAGTAGCTTGGTGATAAACCTTGCTAGCACACACTAACATATTGGAGAGCTTTTGGTATTAAACTTCAAGAGAAACGGAGTATGTGTGTATTTGTCAGTCCTTGCAGACTCAGAAATAAATTCATAATAAATCATTCATACTGAGTCTTCTAGGAGTGAAGAAGGCAGACTACATTTTCTCTTGCAGTTTAGTGCTAAAAGACATCCATTATGCTTTTTTATTTTTTATTTTTTTTTTTAATTATTATTATTATATATATATATTTTTTAAATCTGTGTGCTAGCAAGATTTTCACCAAACTGGGATTCTTTACTATGGTAAGACCAGTGTACCCAGACCAGTGTGATGACATGACCAATCTTATCCTTTTCTTTCAAATTTATCATACCTAATGGTTCATTTTCCTTAATATCCACTATATCAGAACTTTATCATTACAGTGTTATTATTATTTTAATTTATTGAAATTCATTTGAAATTTATACACACCACATAATTATTATTATTTTATGCAATGTCCCTTACATGTCTTCCGACGCTTGGCTGTTTTTTTAGACAAGCTGCTTTAAATTTCCCTCTCTAGGGAATACTGCGATACGTTTGGGGGCTATATGAACTTTTAAGATAAGGTTGGCTAATAGGTCAGAAACGATATAATGTATGACATAAACAGAGATAACCACTCAGAATTCTTGCGCTCAGGTGACAACAAGACCTCAAACCTCGTGAGGCAGTATTTGTAATATAGTAGTTTTGGCTGCCAATCACGGTGCTAGAATGTAAAAGCTTGAAACATGCTTGTCTACAAATTTATGCAGGAAGACATGTAAGGGACATTGTGATTTATGGTTATTTGAGACAGGAACACAAAGTCGTCTGCTAGCACTTTGTTAGTATTGTTGAGCTGTCAGTTTGTTTATTTTATCTCTAAACCTACTTTTGCAACGTCTGCTATTGTATTGACAATGTTGGTTGACTGTTCCAGTTGGCTTACGACTACAAGTTCGACATAGAGGACGACCAGCACAAGATCCCGTGTCTTTGTGGAGCTCCAAACTGCCGCAAGTGGATGAATTAATTAATTAAGTATCAACCTTGCCTTCACAATTTAAACATGATTATTTATTGTAAATAATAATAACAATAATAAATTGTAACAAAAAATAAAAACTGGTGATATTTTAAAACATTTTTTGTTACAATTACAAAAAAAAAAAAAGTATTTTATAATGTAAAAAATAATAATTTCTGGACTTTTGTCCTAAAATTAAATAAAATATACTTTTATTTTACAATAAATAAACATATTTAAATATTTTACCATATTGTAGTTCATAATTTTTATAAATATTAATGACAAGAAGAAAAAAAGAATAATAATCACTTTGTTTTTAATTGTTATTTTAGTAATAAAATATATAAATAAATAATAATGACCAATTAATTGTAAAAAAAAAAAATAGTTAAAAAAAATCGGTCTTTTTTGTTTTTGAATTATGTTAGATTGTAGTATACATGAATAGAATTTTAATTTCACGAGTTTTTAATAATAATAATATTTAATAATGTATAAATAATAATAATGTATAAGTAAAATATAGGTATGCAATACCAAAATAATAAATAATGATTTAATTTAGAAATAAACGGTATTGATTTTTTTTAATGTTAATAGAAGTTAAATTTAATTAAAGAAAAGAAAGAATAAAAAAATAATTTTTAGATTGTTATTTTAATTTTTAAGTTTTTTGTTATTTTTTAAAAAATGAAATTTGCTGGCATGTTTGCTATATTATAATTTGTAAATTAATTAAATAAAAAATTGTGTTTTATTATTTTGAGGTGTACTTTTTTGACTTAAAAATTAAATTTTAATTATTGAATTTTTATCTAAAATAAATGAAAAAGATTTTTAATTTTATTAATTATATTTTATGTTTTTTTCAGTAACTTAATAATTTTTTTAGTACATTTTTTTTGTTTTGTTTTAAATAAATAAATAAAAAAACTAGACAATCATAAAAAGAAAAAAATTGCTTGTAAAATTTGAAAGATGAAATCTTTTTTGTCAATAAGATAATGTATTATAAAAAATATCTAAAATGTTTGAACTATATACAAAAAATACACTGATCTCGTTAAAAGTTTTTATTCATTTTATTTCTTTGCTGCCTTTCCCATATTATTCTAGTGCTAAATAAATTTAGCTAGGGTAAAAACAAGGTCCATATATAAGAGGTTAAATGTTCCGGAAAAAGTTTTGGCCAAGGTTACGCAGCTTAAGGGAGCAGGGTACCAACCTTATATCTCAAAAACTAGAAGCGTTTTGGGTCTAAATGTGGTGTCATTTTATAGCTAAGGGTCTCACCTAGCCGTGATGAAAATTTTATGATGTTTGACCGTCCCGAAAAAAAGAAGAAAAATTATTGAAATTAACATTGGGCTTTATGGGCTTAAATTTTCAAAAACTCATATAAAATCAATTTGCACGGCGACACCCTAAAATTTTTGTATATTTGAAATTGTCTCGAAATTGTATCATCGTGGAAAATTTCAGATTTTTTTGACTAGAAAAATTGAGTTTAATGGCCGACGTCGGTCCTCTACTCTCCCTTAAAGTAATTCACCAAAGACGTCATATCACCAGTTGAAACTTTGTTCACCTTATCAGTGACGTAACTGGTGAAAGACATCGTATTGGCTTTGAATCAAGTACAATCTATCACAAAATGAAATTGAATATGTGAGTTTTGTGCTGCACTCTAACCTCTTTATTATATGGACAGTGGGGTAAAAATAAAGATTTTTGAGCAAAATAAAATTATTGCAGTTGATAAATTTGAAAGAAAAAGATAGGAGAAAACAGAAAACTATACACTGGTGAACAGAGTACCATAGTTTGGTGAAAATCTTGCTAGCACAGATCCCAAAACTAACATATTTAAAATATTTTGGAAATATTATGGTAACACACTCCATCTCTCCTGGAAATTATTGCCAAAATATTTCTAATGTAATAGTTATTTATATCTGTGCTAGCAAGATTTGTCACCAAACTATGGGACTCTCTTCACTATGGTAAAACTTTTGCTGGGTTCTCCTATCTTTTTCTTTCCAATTTATTATAACACATTTGATAGCTTTCAGTACTCAACTAAAATTGAGTGTTTTGACTTAACAGACTAACCCCCGTAAGCTGCAACGCTAACTAACTAGTTAAACTGTAGTTAAGTTGCTATTTTGATTGTTGCAACAATTAAAAAAAGATAACTAAGGTTTAACTAGAGGTTGCAGCTTACAGCCATTAAGGGAGTAAGGTACCGACCTAATATCTAAAAAAATACAAGTGTTTTGGGTCTAAATTTGGTGTCCTTGTGTAGCTAAGGGTCACACCTAGCTGTGATAAAAATTTCATGATGTTTGACCGTCCCGAAAAAAAGAAAAAAATTATTGAAATTAACATTGGGCCTTATGGGCTTAAAATTTCAAAAAATCATATTAAATTAATTTGCACAATGACCCCCCAAAATTTTTATATTTTTGAAATTGTCTCAAGCTGAAGTATCATTGTGCAAAATTTAGATCTTTTTGATGAGAAAAGTTTGAGTCTAATGGCCGACATCGGTACCGTACTCCCTTAAGAGAGAAACTATGAATGATCATATAGTTTGATTTTTGCACAATCTTTTAATTATTGTTTATTGGTAAATAATTTTGGAAAATTTGGGCAGTCACCCCAGGAAGCCATAATCATGTAACAGTTACTCCAAACAAATTATGAGAAATAGCTTAAAACAAAGAAAAATCACAACAATTACTGATAAACTTTTTATTTTTATTAAACTTATGATAAATAGGAAAATTTGCAATACATGACCACAAAATACAAATTATTAGAAAATACAGGATTAATATATCTACATTTTAAACTTTTAAACCAAATAATTGATGTCATTTTAGCTTAAACATTGAGTAAGCAATGATAAAAATTTAAAGGTATAAAAGGGGGGAGGAGGGGGAATGCATATAAGCTGCATATTGACATATTCCAAAGTTTTGTATGACTTGGACTTTGCTTATAATAAAATTAAATAGTGAAAATGTATACTAGAATTTTTCTTTATGCAAAAATCAGAATGCTTAAATTTCCACAAGTAGTGCAAGTATAACAATGAACACAAAATACACATATTGATTATTAAAGAAATTACAGTTAAGGAAAAAGCTATTGTGGTTAGGATCGATAATAATAAAAGTAAAAGATAGAATTATACCAGAGCTGGCCTTACTGATCACATAGAAGTTGTATGGAGAGGTCGAGGTCTCACGTGAAACAGTGTTTTGTTTTATTAAAGAAGTTTACTTCATGAGAGCTAATGAATGATTAATGACATTATCTGAGCAGTGTCTTGTACTGTGATGTGATTTGCTCCAATCTCTTCTTTGATTGATGTATGACAAAAGCTCTCATAGTTATGAAATAAACTTTTTTTTATAACACAAAACATCGCTACGTGAGACTTCTACCTCTCCATACAACTTCTACTGTGGTAAGTAATGCCAGCGCTGCTAATTATATACTTTGCTTTATTATTATAAATTCATATATCTTCAGATTTAGATCATCTTATTACAAAATTTGATATCATATGCGTAGCTTTTATAAATTGAGTCAAGCAGCTACCAATTATATAACAATGCTGTATTTTTATAGTATACCATTGAAATAAAGGTGGGGGGGGGGAGGAGATGTGATAATTCTATTTTTTTATTATTATTATTATTGCAAGGCTTACAGAGAAAACTGACAGATTTCCAAAAATTATTTCATCAATGACGATTTCTGTCAATTTAATCTACATTGGTACAAAATACAAATTTATTATTTATACGTGCAGGATTAAATTGATATTCATCATCTCTTATAAGTTTTTATCTAACATATGATAACAATAACTTTAAAAAATATTTGAATATTACCATTGAAATAAGGTGGATAAAAATTAATAACTAAACCTTAATTTTTACATAGAAAAACTACAACAGTTGAAACAAAATTATTTGATTTACACTACTAGAGTGCATTACTGCATATTATTTTATAATTATGTGAATAATTTCAGATAATACAATCAATGCTTTTTAAAAACTAAATATTCTATGATCTGCCTTATAGGCAAGTGAAGAAATCTTATATTATATATAAAAATCATCTCAATGGTTTTTACTTATCCTTGACTCAAAAAACCTTGACCGATTTATCGTTTTACCGGATAGTGTATCACCTATTTTCTCGCACGCATTTCATGGGGGGGGGGGGGGGGGGGGGCTGGGCGATACTGTAAAAGGTCGGGCAGCAGGTAACTCAGGTTTTTTGAGTCAATTTAAGTATAGTGATTTTCGTAAAGTTCAAATTTCACATTAATTAATAATTCTTACCATTTTTTTTTCTCTTTTTTAAATCCAAGGTCCACATTGAATGTGGTCTATCATTGGGATTTTTCAGACACATTTTATAAGTCACTTTGGACTATTATAATTGGGACAAAAAGTATATAATATAAAATATATATATATATATATATATATATATATATATATATATATATATATATATATTCAGTACATATTTATTGACAAATCAATTTGCATGGTCCTATTTTTTAGTAATATTTTTTAAGTCTCTTTGGTCCATTATTATTAGAACATGTCTATTTTTCAAGTACAAATTGACTTCAAGTTAATTTTTGCATAGTCTTATTTTTCAGTGAGCATTTTTTATAAGTCAGTACTTTATAATGCATATCACAATTTGGTCCATATATAATTGTTACAGTCATTTTTCATTACAAATATATTTTATACCAATGTATGGTTTTTATTTATGGGATAGTTTATCTTTAATCACATTTTTGTATCTCATTGAGTATTATAAGTATTTAATTATAACTTTTATAGTATTAAAATTATGAGGTAGATTTTTGTTTTTTTGTTTTTATCCACATTTTACATACATATAGTCTTCTTTTTTAATATTGGACAATTATACACAGCACCTTTAATTTGTGGCTAAAAATTAACAACTTTGCGAGGAAAGATACAAGTATAAGAATGACAAAAAGAATAAAAACTTCAAACGTTACAATTTTCAGAGGTTTAGGAAATGAAATTGATTTTGAATATAATACAAATTTTAAAGTCGGAGGGATGGAGGAAGGGGGGGAAAAAAACTTCCAATTTATGTTTTTTTTTTTTTTTTTTTTTTTTTTTTTGTAAGAATTAAATATCATCTTTTAAACCACTGAAATTTTTTTTTTAAGTTTGATATTTTCCATTGCCATTTCCATAAGGCACAATGCATGTTGTTTATCATTCAGCAAAGTTATTTAACTTTCAGCCTGAAATATTTTATCCATAATCAACGTGTGTTATTTTTAAATAATTTCTCAACTTCAAGCTCAGAAAATACAATATGTATATTACATTTTAATATTTGAAAGTTTTTTTAGCCTATTATTAACTTTTCCTCACAAATTTGATTTGAAAGTTAATAAAAGTATACAAAATACATTTTATTATTTGAAATTAGGGGATTCACTTATCTTCAGATTTGTTACATTCATTCATTAATTATTAATTAAATAATTGATTTATGTTAATTAGTTTAAGTTAAATTTTTGATAATTTTTATCAATTTAGATGTGATGTTGAGTTAGCTCAATCATATAACAGTGTAAAGTGTAATTATACTTAAATTATTTTAAGTATATACGTTAAGGTACCAAAAAAAAAAAACACACAAATAATGTTTTTAATTTATTATTTTCAATGAGCTCTCCAGCACTCACGTCTATTAGATTGAGAGGAGAGGGGGGGGGGGGGGGGGTTGTCAGCTTTGTAATTTTTGACACATCCATAGTTAAAGTCGATTTTGATAAATATAACAGAAATAAAGAATATAGAAAAAAAAAACAACATACACTGGTCTTACCATAATGAAGAGAGTCCCATAGTTTGGTGACAGATCTTAGTAGCAGGTTGGGAACAAAACAAAACAAAAAAAAAAAAAAAAAAAAAACTAGTACATTGGACGGATAGCATACTAAACTATACATAAGAGCACTTTTGCTTTCCCTTTGTCAAAAACACAAACTCTATTTCTCTTGTCGCTCAAAATGCAAATATCCAATGTTAGTTCCCCCCCCCCCCCCCCCTGCTAGAAGATTTGTTACCAAACTATGGAACTCTTATCACTATGGTAAAACCTGTGTATGATTTACTCATATCCTGGATGCATTTTCCTTTACATCTAAAATTAAGGAAAATATATCAAATTATTGTTTTATCACTGAAATATTGTACAACAATATTTCACAATATTAGTAAAATATGATTTGGTTTAGAAAATATAAATCAACAATATTCACTCAATGTATACATAAGTCAATATAATATTGCATATCGATCTTGTTGCGAAAAAAAGGTCTATCTCGTATTTTGTCAGTGTAAGCAAAATGTCTATCTCGCTCCCGAACGTTATGGAGATGGCGCTCGAGATAGACCTTTTGCTTCCACCGACAAAAAACGAGATAGGCCTTTTTTTTTTGCAACAAGATCGATATGTATACATAGCAATTCAGTACAATAAAATTAATTTCTATTGTCTTATGGTTGGAGCATAATATTATGTGAAACAAAATCTCCAATCTGAAAGCATATTTAACTGTATAAATGAAAGGCATAGAACATGTTGTACAAAAAACCTGCACAATATTCTAACATATCACCACGTTGATTTGGCCGGAGTCATTGATTTCTAACTTATTGTGCATTCAAGAAAAGACAAACACGGACTACGATGTCACAGCTCACTGGCCCACACACACGTAAAAGTGACGTCAGAGTGTGCATTCGACTTTTTGTGAAAGTAAAATAAATTAGAAATCAATGACTCGGGCCAAATCAACATTGATATTCCAGTATGTAAGGATATCGTGCAAGTGTTTTTGTTTCATGTGTTTTATTATGCCTTTATAAGCCAACAGAAATAAACTTTAAATTAAAAAATAAATCAAATTTTATAAATCACATAGGATATTACTTATTCACAATTTTAACAACAAATTATTAAATTAAATTCAAATTACATCAAATATACTACAGAAAATTACTAGAGATTATAGTGTGTGAATCTTTTTCAGTACCTTAATTATACATATATACTTATTAGACTGAGAAACTATATTGGATTACTTCACAAATATATCACTCTTAGGGCAAACTTGGCAGTAGAATTTGATAATGTCTTTACTCTTATCACAGAATAGATAACGGTCCAGTTTTGGGGCAAGAGCAATTAGTTTTTTGTATGATAGAGTGGTAAATTGGGGATAGTAAGGATGGTTCTCAAGGACTTTTAAATTGAAGAGATATGGACTATTTGAAGTAATGGAATCTTCATAGAGGTTGTCCAGTACGTCTTTGTTGAAATTCTTGACATTAGTAAAAAAAAAGGACTCTAATGTTTGTATTTTTAAGATTCCCAGTAGAGTTTCATGAGGTACTTGGAAAGCATCTTTTTCCATGTATTGTGAGCGAAGAGTCAAAATTTTTAATTTCTTAATATTGATCACTTTATTATCTGAGTTGTTGACAGTAAATTTAGTGTGTAACACTAAGGTATTCAATTTATCACAGGTACTCAATATAACATTTAGGTTGAGTATACATTTAGGAGCAATAATTTCCAAACACTGTAATTGTATTCCTAGTAGCTCAATAAGATCCACAAGTTGATTCTGATCATGTTGATGATTGCTGTAGTACGAGAGAGAGGTCACGTTCTGAAAGTTCACGACTGCTTGGTTGAGATGTGGAGGGATGGAGAAGAGATTAAGGTGAGACAACATAGGAGCAACTTCCCATACTTCTTCTAATTCATCTACGGAGCTATACTTTACTCCAGGATATGATGTAGCTTTAGGGATATGAAGTCCATGTTTTAGTTGAAGTTTTCTCTCACTCTCCTCATTGACGTATAACAGTAGGGCCTCGTACAAGTGACTCGTCCCTTTCAGTTCTTGCAGCTCAGGTTGTGTCTTTAAGGCGACGAGAAGTCCTCTAGCAGTGATGGTGTGTTTAGCTTTTTGCTTATTGGAGCGCAGCGTTAGTGACGTCAGACCATTGTTGGAATTTGTACATAGATTATGGATACCCATATCACTGATTTTAAAGAGCTCAGCCTCAACTCAAGCACTCTGCAATAAAATACCATAAATTTAACAATTCAAACAAATAATTAAACTTGATATATTTGATACAAAAGAAACCATGCACAGGTGTCTTTTTACCATAGTAAAAGAGTGAGTCCCAATACATAGCTCAGTGAAAATCTTGCTAGCACAGAGATAAAAACTAACATATTTAACCAACTGTGCTAGCAAGATTTTTACTAAAGCTAGTATTGAGCTGGATTTTCTCTCTTCACTGCTGGTTTCTTCTATCCTTTTATTCTTTCAAATTTATAATAGCTAACCGCGATATGGTTTACTTTTCTTCATCTCTCGCATGATAAATTAAACTGATTTTTTAGGAAGTTGTGGAGGTCCATCACTGGGTCAGGATAAAACATCTGTGTCGTTGGCTTACCCCGAAAGGTATTATAGCGTCATGATATGTATGTATGTATTTATACTTATAATATAAAAGGGTTATAGAAAAACAGAGATAGATCAGGAAAAAATGGGAAATGGGAGATTGATGAGCTCTTAATTAGCCTCTGACAGGGACAGCATGGTAGAGAAAATTAAATTTTTAGTACAGTAATATGCACAACAGCAAAACAAAAATGAAGCAAATGAGCGCAGGAGTTAGTGCGCAGGCATGAATCTCACAATAGAGGTTCAGAATCAGTGCAATAAATTTTTAAATAATATGCTCAACAGGGGGGGGGGGGGGGGTGTTCTATAAGCAAATATTTTGAGAGAAATATGCTTGCCATAATGGGCAAAATACAAATTGGCACCACAACTAATTCTTAAGAACTAAGTTGGGGAACTAGTTTCTAAAAAAAAAAAAAAAAAAAAAATCCATAGAATTGGTTCCCACGAAATGGTTTCAAAAGAACCAGTTTTTTTATAGAACTGCACCTGTTTTAAAATCATAGTTTGTAAGAACCATAAAATTTTTAGGCGGTTCCAGTCCCTATAGTTTATACTCAGTACAGATCCTCCTGAATAAATCTGACCGCTTGCGTTCAAGTTTCCCAATACATTTAACATTTGTAGAGTTTAACGCTTTGGTCAGATTTATTCAGGAGGAGTGTACATCAACGTTGTTCCTCTATATTAGCTCATATATTACTTGACTTTACATTTTTATTATTATTTTGCTGCAAAAATAACTTAAAATGGAAAAAATCAAATTTTGGAGTCGATCTGATTTTTTTTTTTTTTAAAATTTTATTTATTTATTTTCTTTCTCATAGGAATTACCTTAGATGAAGCAGGTGTCGTCCCACTACATACAACATATGATCTCCTTCCTTCAAAAGTGGCAGGTTGACGTGCAGACTAGTCAAGGAGGTGAGACGACACAGGTGGATGTTCACTTGTCTGGCAATGCAGTTCTGAGAAGGCTGGTACTCTTTAGTTGTACTGATCACAGTCAGTTCTTTCAGTTCTGATGGCTGAAATCAATGTAAGTACAGTTTAAAATTGATATAAAAAAAAAAAAAAAAAAAAAAAGTATGTGCCAATACTGACACACATAATGCTGTTCTTAAAGCAACACTAAACCCTAAAAATAAGTATTTTTTGTTCTTTTCTCAAACAATTCAATAGTAATCGGTCATTTATTTGACTTTTATAGTCTGCGGGATAAGCAAGCCCTGCGAGGGTAACGATATAGAGTACACGCCTCTCTACTATGAGAGTAAAAAAATTGTACCCCTTGCTGTACCTGCTAAGCTTACCTGAAAAGGTGTACAGATTTTTCACTCACACAGTACAGAAAATCTCTGACGTCAGAGATTTTCTCTTTACCCTATAGCGGGGCTCGCTTATCCCGTGGGCTAGAAAAGTAAAATAAACGACTGATTTCTATTGAATTATTTATTATTTTAGTGAAGAATAAAAATTACTTATTTTTAGGGTTAAGTATCGCTTTAAATCCTATTCCCTTGCACCAAAAAATGCGCATTCCATATTTGAATACTGTAACCAAAGTTGATCATCATTTTAGGAGCAGAGAACAGGGTTTACGAACACTATTAAAAGTTACAAAGCATTGGGATATATGGAAAAATCTTATATGTATACCTATAGCAACATAGCCACAAAGATAACACAGGTTAAGGTAGAGAGAGCAGGTGACACAAAATATATTGAAATGTCAAAGCCATTATTATTATTGTTATTATTTATGCATGGTGTAAAAAATGTACAGCTGAAATTATTTACTTTCCCAGTTAAATTTTCCCAGTTTTTTTTTTTTTTTTTTTTTTTTTTTTTTTTTTTTTTTTTTAGATTATAGACGTAATTTTTGACACAATATCCGGCCCTATCTTTTTAACTTTTATTTAAATAAATTAATAATAAAAAATATATATATAGAGCATGTCTACATCAGATCTTTTTTTATTCTAATAGAAGTCGTTTCAAGAATCTTTGATTTTTATCAATGTTCAATTCAAATGTACTTGAATCTCTGCCTACTTATTTTCTATAACAAAATAATATATTAATCACAATTTTCTTTCTCTTCCTATATTTTTATACATACAATAAAAATATAGAAATTACATGGCGGTAAATCAGCTATTGAGGAATTTGACCACGTTTTACTATTGATTTGACTACAAAGTTTAGTAAAGAAAAAAAATCTGAAATTTTGCAAAAAAAAAAAAAAAAAAAAAAAAAAAAAAAAAAAAAAAAAAAAAAAAAAAAAAAAAAAAAAAGGGGGGGGGGGGTCAATTCCACACTAGATTTTAAATTATGATTTTTTTATAAGTTTTAGTCCCATAAGAGCCCATGTTAATTTCAATAATTATTTTCTCTCTTATCTGATGGTCACGGGTTCTGAAAATTTTATCATGGGTATAGCTGTTACTGTTAACTTTCAAATGGCATCATAAAGTTATTTTATTATTATTATTATTTTTCTTTTAAATCGCTTAAAAAAATGACATAAAAATTAATTACCAATTTTGCCCACATAGTTTCAAATGACTGCATGCTCTGTCCTGTACAGGTTCACAATTCTATCGTCAACACAGCATTTGTCACTGGGCCATCCATGCAAGCTATTTATTGGAGGAATCTGTGTACTGTAGAAATCATAGCGGAACTTTTTATAGGTGGATAGATGGAAGTTTGTCCACTCTTCCAGAAACTGACTTAGGGAGTTCACAGTGATTTTAGACTCTGCAATCAAAGATATATAATTAATTCAATAAATAATATGTTTATATATATAGGTGAGATATTAAGGAAAATAAATATGATAAATTTGAAAGAAAATGATAGGAGCAACCACACACAGGTCTTATACCATGCGGTGAAGAGAGTCCCATAGTTTGGTGACAAAAATCTTGCTAAGAGACATAAAAAACTAACACATTGCAAGATGTATATATAGAAGGTCGTATAATGCGCCCTTTTACTGTCGTCAGAACTCAGTTTCCTTCGTAAACTTTGAAATTTGATATACGTCATACAAGGTGACTGTATAAACAGAGCCACGTGGTCTCTCAGGTACAATTAATGCATTATGTACCTGGAATAGGAGGAGGGACATAAAATTTTCCATCTTTTGGCGCTAAATTCCCCCTCTTAATTGTTTTGATTCACCTTCTGTGACGTTTCATACCTGACTCTACCTAGGCAAACTACACCACCTTCTATATTATACATTTTGACACATTGGAAATATTTCAGCAATAAACTTCATCAAGAGAGATGAAGTATATCATTGTGTCTTTATCAGTCTTTTTTGCAGACTCATCAGATGAGTATATACAATATGAATGCGATCATTCATAGTTTCTCTCCAAAGTTTCACACTCTCCTTTTCTTTCTTGTGGTTTATTGTCAAAATAATCCCCCCCCCCCCCCCCTGAATCTTTTTTTAGATTCACTATGGTATAAAGGTCAGCACTGATGGTTTCTCCTAACATTTTTTCTTTCAAATTTATCAAATGTTACATGCAGAAAAATAGGTTAACCTCTATAAAGCACAATTTTACAGCCAGCTCTAGGCGTATACAGGGTGTGTTTGCATGATGTCATTCTGAGTGCTTTTTGATGCTCTTCTTGAGCATGAATGAATAACATATTGCTCAGCATAGGACAAACGTAGTTTTTGGCTATTTTCTTTGGAAAATTAGCTACTTTTTTATCATTATAATTTTTCTTGCAAAAACTTGAGGTAATATAATTCAACCTATTAACAGCATCAATGCTCTCAAAAATATATTGTATAATGTATTTTTAAACTGGCAAAATGAGTCATTTCCCCATACTGGCCCGATTTGTTATTTAGCGCTCACTTTATGATCCGATGAATGAAACCATATGACCCTATAACAATTGGGATGTATAATCCCAGTAAAACACAGCACTTTGCATTCAGCCAGTTTAAAAATATAATTATTTCCAGACAGCATTTTAATGCTGCTGTAGGTTGAATTGGGTTTTCAAGTATATGTACATTGTACACGTACATCAGCTCTGGCCAAAAGTTCCCGAACGGGGCAGCGGCGGCCGCAGTGTCCATAAAGATAACGTAAGGTGGTTGCGGGGTGCCTGTATATATACAAATCGTTCGGGAACTTTTGGCCAGAGCTGTACAGTGCTCTGGCCAAAAGTTCCCGAACGATTTGCATAGGCAACCCGCAACCACACTGTTATCTTTATGAGAAAATACATGATCTAGCGGCTGCCGCTGCCCCGTTCGGGAACTTTTGGCCAAAGCTGTATACATATATGCGCGGGAGAAAAATAACAGTTATATAATATCATGATACAATCCAACGAGTTCAAATAAAGATTGCTGCAATTGTTTGCTGATTCAGTACAGAGTAGTTTTTCCTATATATAAATCCATATATAGAATATATTTGGAGAAATACTGCACTTTTCTATAAGAAAGCAAGCAATCTATAGTGAGGTGTGAGGTAGTATAAAATTGCTCTCGATCAATGTTTTATTTTTGCCCAAGAAAACCTCGCGATCGATATGTGCTTATTTTGCGACTGGTATAGAAATTGAAAATATACCTTTCGTAGGAAAATAAACACATTACATATTTTTGTTTTACATATGTACTTACTCTTGTTTACATCATAAAACTGCTTGATTTTCCAGTAGTTAATATTTAGCAGAACCTTAATTTGACATAATTCTTGAAGAGATCGGAACCAGATACTTTTGCTGTGTGTCTTCTTAGCATGCTCCAGAACTGCTGCAGTTTCTTCATCCATATGCAGACCAAATCCATTTTTACAAAATAATAAATCTGCAGAAGAGTTTTTTAGTTTATTTATGAGATGCAGAGGTGTGTGTGAATAATGTAAGTGCAATGTGCCTGTTCTTTTATTTTAATTATGTATATACATACATACTTAGCTACACATAGGCTACAACTTATTACACTTACACAAAAAAGTTTTACCACTGCACTAAACAGACATGTATGAACAAGGTGCAAGGACAATGATGTTACGTGTGCTACTTACAAGGACTTCCTGGTATTTAATTATCATTAAGAATTACAACGGCAGTTATTTACAAGGACGTAACCTTTATATGACGTCAAATTTTCTTGATGCTCATTTGATTTATATATCTATGACGTCATACAAAAAGTCCTTACGTAAAAAACAGGCAGAAAAATTACAAGGACTATTTTTTAAACCCGCGAATGCATAAAAAAAAAAAAAAAAAAAATGCCAGATATTTTTTTTTTTAAATAAAAAAGACACAGACAGTAAAAAACATCAATATATAATCATTTTCATTATTTATCATTTATTATTATCATTTGTATTATATATATTATTTGTAATACATAAAAATAAAATACGTATAAGTTTTTATTTTTGCGCAATACAATATAAATATACACATAAAAAATTATATTTTTTATTGCATAAATATAAAATACAAATGGGCATTGCAGGGATAAAAAACTCTTATAAAGATTTTTTATTATTTTTTTTTTGAGTAAATATAATCATATAATAATATTAAAATAATAATTTAATCACATCCTTATTGTAATGAGTAATTTTTAATTATGAATTTGGAAAATCGCATTTTAAAAATTTTATCCAGGAAGAATATAGAGACTCATAGAATAACATTTTCTTCGTATAAAAGTGTAACTAAAAAATTGATGGGATATATTTTTTAATTATAAGTTTCATGGTAAATTAAAAATTTTAATAGAGGGGGATATAATATACTACTAGTCTCTTCAGTCCCAGACCCTTTTAAACAATATTTCAGTGTCGTAAATTTTTACCACGTTTTTGTGCGGCTCTCAGAATGACAAAAATATGCCTCGTTTGTTGATTTTTTTTTTTTTTTTTTTTTTTTTTTTTTTTGCTTTTTTTTACTTTTACGGACCCCCTACCCACGCTTGATTGCTCAAAATAGCTCTAAAAATAACGCAAAATTTTACTGGCTTTTTTTTTGACACAATTCACATATTTTTATCTCTATTTTGTTCTATTTTTTTCGATTGTTTAAATAAGATTTATTGTCAAGTTTTTTTAGGTATACAACTCATCATTGTATACTGGGACTGAAAGAGGATAGGCATACTTTAATTTGTTTTAAGTAAATAATAATAATAAAATCATAACCGCGCGATAAAAGAACGAATGGAGCTTAGAATCTCAACATTCTTGAAGGTTACATTATACTCGACTCAAAAAACCTCAGTCGATTTAAATCGGGCATGCCTAAAGTATCGCCCATTACCACATTTGAGGAGAAGGGGGGCGGCTGGGCGATACCGCAAAAGGTCGAACGGCAGGTAACTCAGTTTTTTTGAGTCGAG
The DNA here is from genome assembly GCA_949318235.1 of Ecdyonurus torrentis. Taxonomy (NCBI): domain Eukaryota; kingdom Metazoa; phylum Arthropoda; class Insecta; order Ephemeroptera; family Heptageniidae; genus Ecdyonurus; species Ecdyonurus torrentis. Next base: position 20,057,375 of record OX439134.1, read on the forward strand.
TATACTTATTACGACATTTCAAAATTAATAAGACGTTGTTTCGCCGTAATGCGCGCAGTATCCTGACATGTATGCAATTGCTCGACATATGTAACCAACTGGTTGCATAACATCGAATTCTGCAGGCGTTATCAAAAGTCAATATATTTTATTTTATTTCTTTATTTTTTTAATTATTATTTTATTTTTGTATACATATTTTTTTTAGATAATTAAAAATATAAAATGCATCTGCCTCTAGACATATATGCTTTTAGTATATAGCTCAATTTTCAATTTCAAATGGTTTTTTATTGTCAAAATTTTTTGACATAATACACATAATACACGTACCGCATTGAATCTGATTTAAGAAGTGATAAAGCTTTATTGCTTAAACCCAATTTTAATATTATGTAACATTTTAATTTAATATTATTTTGCAATAAACTTATTCTGAATTTTAATATGCAAAAAAAAAAAAAAAAAAAAAAAAAACGCAAGGAATGTACGCAGTACGCAGGTATACCACTTGCGATTTGCGATGAATGAGCTATCTAAAATAAATTTAAATATCCTTATAATGCTTTTTCTCATTGAAAATTTGTTTTCACGACTGTAATGAGATGAGCTGTTAAAATAATTTATAGAGATCCATTTTGGCCTAAATTTGTTATAATTTGTTTTTAATGTTAATAAAATGAAATATGTATGTTCGGCAGTAAAGGAGCTGTCTTATATATATATATATATATATATATATATATATATATATATATATATATATATATATATATATATATATATATATATATATATATATATATATATATATATATATACATATATATATATATATATATATATATATATATATATATATATATATATATATATATATATATATATATATGCTTTTTTTTAACTGCTTCAAAATTCATTTAAAATCATCTAAACAATTGGCCTTTTGTTATTTAGAAAACTTTAATTATATAAATGCGAAATTATGAACATTTTGTTCAAAAAACCCAACAATGAAGGAGAGAGATAGAGAGAAGAGAATGAATTTATCTATTGTTGTTTGTTTGATTTTTATTTATACCTATAATTTTAAGTTGAAAATTTGTTTCATTTATTTATTTTTTTGTTCTATAATCAAAATTTTAAATGTTACTTTTTTTTTTTTTTTTTTTTTTTTTGTTACTTTAAAAATTTAAGAGATTTTATATGTCTTGTGGGAAAAAAGAAGAAGATAAACGACGAGATAAGACTGCACATGCACATATTACGTCACTTCTGTAGCCTCACAAACTGGGGAGAAAACTTGTAAAGTAGTACTGTAATCAACTTTACAATTTCTCATATTACATCATGTCTTAATTCCTAAAAGTTTTCAGTTTTCAATCCCTTGCAGTTTGCGACGCTACAGTTAAGTGACATAATATGTGTATGTATGATCCGAGGCTCCCATCTCAACAATTTTACTTTTTTGATTTAGGTTTTTTTAGGCCAAGATCACTACTTAAAAACTTTGAAAAAAAAAGTATTTTATCTTGAGTTTTTTCTTTTTATTGTAAATAACTTTTCAGTTAGATTTCTATTTTGTTTTGAAATAACAAAAATGTTATTTAAATTTATTTAAAATTTGTGTTGATTTCACCATATTTGCTGTAAGAAACAAAAAGTTAATTAAAAAACGTGTTTTTATTGATTTAACATTTGTTATAGTTTTATTATTATCTTGATCAAATAATTAACTATTACAATTAGAATGAGCTTATTGTGTATGAGAAATTAAGCGAAATAGAGGTTTAGACTATATATATATTTTTTATTATGTGTATATTTTTATTTTATTTATATATGAAACATCGCAGATATTTACATCATTTATAAATAAATATTATATGAAAGATCATCTATGTGGTGATTTGTAATAAAAATATTAGATAATAAAACACAAATATAGATACATCATATACACATAGATTTATAGTAAAAATTGTGTAATGTGGGATATGAGCTTACAGAGAGACGTCGAGGTAGAGAAAATACTGCAACCCAGGTTGAAAATAAATTTGTAAGCGTATATGTAACGTGGCTCATAATGCTCTTTTTAGAAAGCGACATTTTTTTTACAATCGGCAGCATTGCATTTTTATTTATAAAAATAAGGCTCAGATATTAAAATACATTGAGAGTTGAAAAGTATCGTGATTTTGGTTTGAGTTTTGCAGTCATTCAATGGAGACTTTAATGATCGAAGTTCAAATTGTTAATTAATGTAAAAATTAAGTTAATTATTAAAAATTCAAAGTTGTGACAACTAAAATCATTGTTTTAGAGAACACGCCACTGAACTGTCGTGTTGTTTTGCAAAGATTCGCAATTTCCTAGCTTTTCACTTTTCAATATATATAAATACAAATTCCTCCCTTGTAAATTAAAATTCGAGGACTTAAAGGGCAGTTCTGTGATCAGAAGATCAAGAGCTTTCCAATGATGTGCATTTTATTAGGATTCGCGTCCGAAAGTTTCAAGGTCACAAAAACAAGCAAGGCTAAACCCTTCTTTGTTTTTTTGGCTGAAATATTTTTTGTCAAGAAACCCATGGACATGCACATTGCTAGAAAGCCCTTGAACTGCTGATTGCAGATCTGCCCTTAAATCTTTAATAAACCCCTTGGTTAAAAAGTTATTAATGAAAAACAATTTATGTAAAATTTTGAAAAAATCGAGTTATACACGTTTTCTTACTAATTAAGATCCGTAGAGTACGAATCTGAGGTCCGTTTTTTAATTTCATCCCTTATTTGTCAAGTTAGCGGGATGTGAATTTGTTCAGTTTTAGAGTATCCTGCGAGCTAGGCAACTTGTCGTGCATCAATGCTCAACAAGTTGCCTAACTTGTAGGGGACACTTCGTACATAATATAAACAACGCATCTTTGTTGTTTTTGTATTTTGTGGAGCTTAATATGATATTACAACTAACCTTCAATCAAATTCTGTGAGAGAATCAACAAGTGAACTAATAAGTAATTATTTTCATAATTACTAGTGAGAAAGGAAATAGAAATAAAACATTTACTAATATTTTTTGTTTTTATTTAATTTAGTAAAAAAAAAAAAAAAAATACAAATATTTTACAAAAGTTCATTACAAAATATTTTTTAATTTATTATTTATAATTATGTTAATTTTTAAGTTTATTAAAAAATACAATTACTAATTTTTAAAATCTAGTACTAAATCTAAATGACTAAAATTAATTAAAAGAAATCTACATTTTTGTTTTTGGCAGTGATTGTTAAATGTTGACTTTTTTTTAATTTGCTGATTTTTTTTTTCCTTTGACATATAGTATTAAAAATGAATTACGAGTTTTTTTGTTGATATTTTTCTTTTATTTCTAAGCAGTAAGCAGCTATCATTGTTTTAACTAATAAAAGATATGTGTGTGTGTGTGTATATATATATATATATATATATATATATATATATATATATAATGTATTATGTATAATATACACACATTTCTTTTACTATATTTAAAATTTAAATTTAAAAATCAAATTTTAATGTACAATATATTGCAGGTCTAAAATTGCTATGCACTTAGATAATTTCTGCTGTATTTACATTATCATAGCATAAGTGTTGCTAAATTAGAGCATCATTCTAATCATAATAAAAAATAACGTTGTTATGAAATATAGTTTAAATTTTATTTAATAGACAAATAAATGTTGGTTAAAATACGCCAGCATAATTATTACTTTTTTTTTTATTATTATTATTTTTTTGTGCAGTGGTTATTTTTTTATATTTATTGTACTCGCAAAAGATCGCTGATTTTTCGTACGTTAGAATGGAAATAAGTACGTAATAAGTATTCTAGCTCAATGCAGCAACATTTATGTATAACATCATGATAATTTATGGTATATTGTATAGTGATTATAATACATAACAATTAAGATATTCAGCATAATTACTTATGTAATTACAAAATAACAACACTTTTGTGCTTTACAATATAAGAATTGTTCAATGTAGCAGAAATTACCTCTTCTTTTTTTTTCTCGTGTTTTAAAACGTATTTTTATTTTCATGATATTTGGCAAATAAATCCTTTTTTTTTTTAATTCCACTCTTTTTTCCAAAAAAAAAAAAAAAAAAAAAAAATCTTTGCAATAATTGTTTTTTTCAAAAACATAACATTTTTTAATTACAATTGTTATTCTTTGATAAATAATTTTTTTTTAAATAATTGTTACTTTGGAGATAAAATAAATGTTAAATTTTCCATAGATTTGCCAATTAGTATGTTAAACGTATGATAGTTTGCTTTGCTCTCTGTCCTATGTTAACTGCTATGAGAATGTGTTTGCTCTACCCTATGTTATGTTATTATGACAATGTTAAATTATGTGAAGCAAACGGCCCCGACTTCAAGCCAGAAACTTTGATCTTCTCCTCCCACGTCTCTGAGCGCAATGTCGATGATCGGAAGTCGCGTGGCTTTGTCTGTAGTGTACGAGATGATGGTCTTGCCCCAGCTAGCGCTCCTCGTCTGAAACAACAATGCAAACTTAATCCAAATACTATACCAATACAGCTTTGGTAAAATTCGTGTGTATTAGATGTATTTTTTTTTAAAGATTAATGTTACATACATACATATCATGATGCTATAATCCCTTTTGGGGTAAGCCAACAACACAAATGTTTTATTCTGACCCAGTGATAGACCTCCACAACTTCCTATCCTGACATACTTCACTTGCTTCCTCCAGTCTCATACCTTGTTTCATACATTTCCTTTTGCATTTCATAATGCGTACATTCTTATTTTTCAAACATCTTCCAACCACCTCAGACCATGATGTTTTAGGCAAGCTGCCTCTATCTCTCCTTCCATCCACTCTACTATGAAATACCTGCTTTGCTATTCTTTCATCACCCATTCTCTCAACATGACCAAACCACCGTAATACACTGTTCTCATACTTCTCAGTCACAGTTTCTTTTACTCCACATTTCTCCAAGATTAATGTTAAAGATTAAAGGAAAGATTAATGTTAAAATTATATTATGACAATGGTGGAAAACAATTAATTCTACATGATATACAAAATGTATTTTAGCTCGTATTTATCGTAGTCATTTCAAAACTTTTTATTATTATTATTATTATTTTCTCGTTTATGGGCTAAACTCAAGTTAGCTCGTTTTTTCAAGACAAAACCTGGAAACCCAGGTTCAACATAAATAATAATAATAATAAAAAGCACCAACTAGTTTAAATTTACAGTTCCAATTTTAGAGAAAATTTTAAATAAATATAAAGTAAGTAAAATATTATAGTTTTTTTTTATTATTTTTTATTATTATTTTTTATTGTTATTTTTTTTTATTTTATTACTTACTTTACACTCGTCCTCTGTGACGTCATATCTAAATCTTTGGTTTCCCCGAGGTAAAATCTCTGCGTCGTTCCATGCCAGTAACTTGATGCCCTTGCGGTACGTCCTCTTGTCTGCATCGTAGTAAGCTATTGAGTTCTTGCAGTGGTACGTGAGGTTCTGCTTGGCAGCCGAGGACAGCAGTTGGAGGAACCCGATCTGGTTACTGTCTGCCTTGTATGACAACTGAAACATCAAAGTCAATATTTACATGCACTAATAATAGTGTCGATGGCTTTTTGTAACTCTATGGTTGAATTCTACAATTGTTATTTTGAATTAAAACTTTTTGTTTTATTTAAGTTTTAACAGTATTTTCAACACATCTTATTGTTTTTATTATTGCAAAGAGGACGATTAAAATAAAGGAAATTATTTTATTTCATACATACAGTAGAATGTGTTCTAAAAGGTAAAGAGGTCTTCAACTCTATATTGTGCACTTTTTTTATTTTTTATTATTGAAAAAATTATTATTAAAAAAAAAAATATTATTAAAAAAAAAATATTATTAAAAAAAAAATTAGAAAGCACCAATTCCTAAAATAATAATAATAATAATAATAATAATAAAAAATTAGGCATACTTTAAACTGTTTAAGCTGTTTTTATAAATTTTTATCACTTGTAGCAAGCATTATTGGTGTTTCTTAAACCCAGCTCCAAACCACAAGCACAAAAAGTTATGGTCATTCAATGTTTTTGTTTTTTAATTGGAATTGCATTTTTTTTTAACAAGAGAGCAGGGATTACTAGTATTATTAATTATTTAGAGATTCATAAAAAAAAAAGAAAAAGAAAAGAAAAAAAATAAAGAAAATAAAGGAGGGAAAAAAACTCTACAATAATAAATTGAAATAACAGTGTGTTTACCTTGACTCCACTTGGTATTTCCCCGAGCCACATCTCTTGCTCCTCGCCACGTGACTTTGGCGACAGCTCTGGTGTTCTCTGAGGACTTGGGTAGATACACGAAGCACGCTCCGCAATGTCACAGTGCACCAAGATGGCGTCTCTGGTGTCACCTTCATTAGGGTCGATCCAATAGTCACCTGAGCACAATTATCAAACATAGCTCTTGTTATATATTATATATTAGATTAGACACATTTACAGTACGTAAATTACCAATTAAGTAAAGTTTCAATGGGGAAAAAAATCACTAACTGAAATTTACTAAATACTTATTTCATCAAGTTTTCTTAGAAAATCGTGCTCTATGCCGTTAATAATGTCAAAATATAAGGTTCTTTGAATGCTACATTTAAAAAAAAAAAAAAAAAAAAAAAAAAAAAAAAAAAAAAAAACTTCTATTCCAAATTGTGTATATATTGCAGTTTTATCTTAATAAAGTACATTGACTATACTTCTCTATAATATGATTCAAAAGTCACACAGTCATGACTCATGACCTTTAGTGACCTTGCTACAACCTTAAGTGACCTTGCTACGACATTGGGTGACGTTGCTATGACTTTGACACTAGCTTGAGTGACTCACCGCTGGGAGTGTTAGGATGAGCGATGGCCAGTGACCTTGCTACGACATTGAGTGACCTTGCTATGACTTTGACACTAGTTTGAGTGACTCACCGCTGGGAGTGTTAGGATGAGCGATGGCCAGGTCTCTGCAGGTCTTGGCAGGTGAAGTTTTCTGTCCATCTGGCTTGCGGAATCTCTCAAACGATGACTTGAGTTGATCGTAAGCTTTAAGGACAATCTCTCGCCTTTCTTCATCAGAAATCTCAGAGCCAAACAATCTCATTGGTTCATCTCCGCTGAGTGGGTCTGGACCCTGTCAACACAGAGGTAACAACTTATAGCAATACATACAATTTATAACAACACTGGCAAAGTGAAATCACACTTGTTTGGTTTTCTATTTGGTGCAAGCACATTTTTAAGTTTTTTTTATTTTTATTATTATTTTTATTAAGTTTTTTTCTTACAATCATTATTATTATTTTTTTTTTTTTTTTAGAAATAATTCAGCTGTGTTTCTATTAATTTATTTATTGATCAGTTTACCTAGAGCTATATAGCATTATATGCTATATAGGTATACTTAATAAAAGTACAATAAAAAATACAAGTTTTTCTTTCAGCAATTAAAAAAATAATAATAATAGCAAAGTCTGCTTGTATTTTTTTATTATTATTATTTTATTATTAGGTCTATTTTTTAAAAAAATTATAACTTTTTTTTTTTTTTTTTTTTTTAAATTTTATGGCAAAAGTTTGTATTGCCTTCAATATAGCATGTGTACCAAATTTCAAATTGATTGCTCCATCAATTATATTGTAAAATATAATACATGAAACATAGAATATGTCCTTGGCTCACCATGATATTTTTTCCCCCTCTTTACTGATGGACAGATCGATTTAAAATTTGGTACACATGCTATTGAAGGCAATACAAACTTAGGCTAAAAATTATAAAAAATAAAAACTGTGAAAAAAAAAAAAAAAAAAAGTTCTGCCGCATCTGAGGTTAATCCTTAAGGGGGTAGGTGACCGACTGATATCTCGCAAACTAGGACGGTTGCGAGTAATAATAATAACACAAAGTAAAGAAGAAATGTTACTTAAAAATTTAGTTATGTCAAACATGTGAAAACACGATCAAATATTTAAGTTATTACACTTTAAAAATAACATGTAAATGTGGAAATTTAAATTTGAGCGGGAAATTTTAGTCAAATTAGAAACTTTTTTACAATTAAAAATATCATTAAAATCTTTTTTGATATAAAAAAATATTTTTTAAATTTACTTGATTTTATTTGAAAATTATAGTGTTTGTTTTATTGAAGTTAAATCATGTACAAAAAATTACTGAAAAAATATAGTTCTTCTTTTAATGATTTCCGGTCCAAGTCGGTCCCCCACCGCCTTAAGTACATAATTATGCTATATAATAGAGAAATAATTTGGTCAGATTACTTAGTTACATGTGTTTTCTTGATGTATTTAAAATACACTAGAATTTCCCAAGTATTTCAGCTCCATCAGAAATTTCTATAATATTTTCCATTTTGTTAAGAGATCACGATTGCCATTTAACTGCATATTATTTGAGTAAGGTTTTCAACAATAGCGAAATAATTGTGTCAGAATACTTGATATCTAGGGACTTTAGATGTATCGTAACTGACACCATGTTGTATGTTCGTACTGTACCTTATTCTGTCCTTGTCCTAACAAGGCTGCGATGGCTGCTGCATCGTAACCCAAGGACTCACCAGGAGGACCGGGAGGACCAGGGGGACCAGCAGAACCTGCAAAATTTAATGTTAATTGAAATTTTAATTATGACTTATTTCAAATCTTATATGCCGTGGTTACGATGAGCTTTTTCTAATTGGAATTGTTAAGTATGAGCTCTATAAGAATGCTGGTTATTTTGATCAAGTAATTAACAATTTAAAAAAGCTTAATTGTGAACAAGGCATTACTTTTACCAATTTTAAGTCAAAAATAATAATAAAAGTGCGTTTTTATTAATAATTATTTTTATTATTATTACACTATTATTATTTTTTTAATTATAAAATACACACAGATTTGATGGTATAAAGCACATAGATAGATGAGTAAAAATTGTGGGTGAGCTTACACAGACAGGGATGTCGTGGTAGAGAAAATATTCTAACCCAGGACAAAAAGAAATTTATAAGCGTGCTGTGTATGTGTAATTAAAAAATATTTAAATATACTAGCTACTTTAACGCTTCAATTTCTTCTAGAAATTTACTCTGCCACGACGTCCCTGTCACTGAAAGCTCATGCTATATCTTTAATTCCCAAAAAATTTCCATCTATCTGTTTGTCTATCAAATCTTTTTATTATCATCCCATACTCAATTTTTCATTAATATATTTAAAAGATGTCTTATTTTCTTTTTTTTTTTTTTTTTCCCCTAAAACATGCAACATTGAAAATTGCAATATTTATGACACCTGCAGTTCATATGAAACCCTGTTTTCTTGCACCAAAAAATGCGCATTCCATTCGACATTTGATTAAACACAGCCGATCATCATCAGGGTTTACGAACAGCATTAATAAGCATTACAGTTTTTTCATTTCAAAAAAAAAAAAAAAAAAAAAAAAAAAAAAAAAAAAAACGAAAAAACGAAAAAACGAAAAACAAACTTACAGTACGAATAAATTACATAATTTATGCAATATTTATGTTATTATAGCATAAATGATGCTAAATTAGAACATAAATATTTATGCTGTACAATATAATATTTATGCTTTATTAAAACATAGTTATTATACAGTATAGCATAATTTATGTTGCATTTAACAAATTTTGCTGAAAATGAGCTAGCATAATTATTATGTATTTATTTTTGCAAGAAGTACGGTAGCTAAAAAAAAACTGTGACTGTAAACTCATATTTTACCTGTAGTTCCCTGCCTTCCTTCCTCTCCTGAAGGACCTCTAGGACCAGGAGGTCCCTGAATTCCTTGAGGACCAGGATTTCCATCTCTTCCAGGAGATCCTCTACTTCCTGGCTCGCCGTCCTTGCCTGGAAGTCCAGCAGTTCCTGTCATACCCTTATCTCCAATAGCTCCCTGGTGAACACAATTATCACATACAAATTTAATGTTAACTTATGATATATATTTTCCTTCATAAAATATTGAATTCTATTGACATATGGAAATAAAATGTATTGAAATGGAGTTATATTGCGTCAACTAAAATATCCATCTGATTGGATTGTATGGCCATAAGTTAATAGACGTCAACTTTTTATGAAAGAAAATGTACAGTTTCTTTTACTTCTGGCAATACAATGGAATCAAATGGAGATTTCAGTTGACTCAAAACTTCATATGCATGGTATCTCCATGTGTCAAAGGATTTTTTTTTTTTTTTTTTTTTTTAAGCAAAAAGACTGTACAAAAAGTTTAGACTAATGAGGAAAACTAAAAAATAATATTTAAATAAAAAATAATAAATAAAAATTGTAGTTGATAATTTTATTGCATAATTTGATTGCATAATTGATAAGTTTATTGCATATAATTCTAAATAAGAACATCCTCCTCTGAAACTATTTACAAATATGCAAATTTCTCATTTTTAAATTAACTCAAAAATTAGAAATTCACATACCGGTATCAATTAATTCAAGAGAAAATGCTCTTTTAGAATATTTTTCTTCTTCTTAATTAATTAAGTTACCTGAGCTCCAGGTAATCCTTGCAGACCAATGAGACCTCTGTGACCCTTGGCACCCTTAGGTCCTGCCTCTCCTCTCTCCCCCTTGCCTCCCTCAGGACCTGTGACAACAACATCAAATAAAACACCACACTGCAAACTGATGAACAAGTTTTCAGTCATGTTTGTGATGGGTAGCAACTTGCAAAATAAAATTCGACTAACATGACTGAATTTCATTTGTGTACCCTGATAGGAAATGTACACTTGTAATTTTCTGAAAATTGTGTTTATTTTTTTTAATGATTTTTTTTTTAAATGTAAAATTTGCAATAGTAACAATTTTAAATTGTAATTTTATTTATTTATAAAATTAAATTATTATTATTTTTATCTAAACCTGGATTAAAAATATAGGCCTATCTATTATTTTATGAATACTATATACCAAAGAAACTCAAAAGCTATATTTTTTTCCAACTAAACTATTACTTTTAAAAAGGAGAAAAAAAAAACAAAAAAAACTTTAATGTAAAAAGTAAAATTTGTATATTTTCAAGTATTACTACAGTACACCTAGTCCAATCATTAAAAGTAGAAATTTCCAAGTCACTTTAAATTTAAAAAAAAAACTTAAATTCTTGACTCTTTAAGAATAGAACTAAATTTTAGTACTGGTTTTCAATTTTTCAATCCCTTGAAAAAGACTTCCAGAATCAAACTTCCTAAATCTTGAGCAAGTACCTATATTTTTAGTAGTACATTTTATTTTTATTATTATTAATAGTAAAAATTGCTACTTACTGTCTATTTCCAACTGACATGAATAAACTAAATTTGAAAGAAAATGCTAGGAGAAAACATAGCAAGGGTCTTACCAATTATAGAAGAGAGTCCCATAGTAGGTGCTCAATGATCATTCACAGTTTCTCTACAAGTCTGTAAGGACTGATGAAGATATAACACACTTTGTCTCTCTTGGAATTTATTGCAGAAATATTTCCAATGTGTTGAAACATCAGTGCTAGCAAGATTTGTCACCAAACTATGGGACTCTCTTCACTATGGTAAGACCAGCGCTGGTTTCTCCTAGCATTTTATTTCAAATTTATCATACCTAACCACGATGGTTTATTTTCCTTAATATATCTCATAAATAAAATAATATATTTAAATGGTCCCAATTTTTATAGTTTGTTATCATATCAGTTATTTCTGTTATATCCTTGTCAGTTACATACCCGGTGCTCCAGGTTTTCCTCTTGCTCCAGTCTGTCCCTCAACTCCCTGAGGTCCTGTTTCTCCTCTCAAACCTCGCTCTCCAGCTGGCCCAGCGGGACCTGTGGGACCTACTGGACCCTGAAACATCAGCTCTGTGTCAAATACCAGATAACGTTATAACAGTTGAGATGAATCTGATTGATGAAGGAGTCTTGATGATAGTTCATTCAAGAGAACCATATTTGGAAATAAATTTAGTGCTGTTTTAATTGTTATTTTATTTCACTTAATCATTATAGTTTTTATTGTTTTATTATTAACTTTTTTAATAATGTGCTAACATAATTAATAATAGTAATAATAATAATTAATGCTAATAGGCCTATATATTAAAAGAAGGCAGTTATGAAGAAGTGTAAAAAGCAAACAATTTACAAGTTATCACCTGCAGCTTCTTTTTGCTCACAATTGCTTTCAATCTTAACATAGGTGTATACGATAAAATTATTATTATTATTGTTTGATCATTATTTATTTTTTTTCCTTTAGAGTTTGATAAATCTAGTATTCCACTCCACCTAAGACAATTAATTATGTGTCTTTCTTTCTTTAAGTATATTTTTTATTTATGTTTTGCTTCAACACAAGAAGCTTGTGACACAAGCTATGCTCTCTGAAGCAACGGTTATTAAGTGACATATGAAATGAATATGTTTGTAATCTATGTGTTTTAAATAAAAATAATAATAAACTAACTACATATGTGCAATACAAAAACTGGAAGCAGACATAAGCAATATAACCAATACACTAATAAGTCTTCTTTACTCATTACTAGATTCACTTTTTACAATCTTAAAAATGAGAGTTTACTATTTTTTAGCTTAGAAATAAAAGTCGATTTATAAATCAGAGCAATTATAGTGTTAAAAAAAAACTATGGCTATTACAGTTAAAAACATGCAATTTGCAGGATAGTAAGAAATGCCCATTAGTAGATATTTAAACATAATATTAAGATCCCTAGAAAATACCAGGTACTCTCACCAAAACCGTTAAAAAACCTCACTCAAATAACATGCAGTTAAATGGCAAACTTGACCTCTCAACAATGAAAAAAATTGTTAATAATTCTTATGGAGTGAGAGTACCTGGTATATTATAGGGACGTTACATAATATTATCCTTAACAGCTGGTACAGTTGTCCTGAATGACCTTTGACCTTTAATTGTATACGTTTTTTACAGCCACTTTTAAAGACAAGCATAATAAATAGCCAAAATTGTTTACAATAAAAAATTAAGAGACAAATTTGAATGTTATATCTTACTGGTAATCCTGGAGCTCCTTGTGTTCCTGCTTGTCCTGGGGGTCCCATGGGTCCCTTATCTCCAGCTCTACCAGCAATACCAGGAGGTCCCACTTTACCTGAAGGACCCTCTGAACCTTGTTCTCCCGATGGGCCTGGTGCACCAGGGGGTCCTACCATACCATGGGGCCCTGGGGGGCCCTCAGAACCAGGTTTGCCAGATGGACCACTCTCTCCCTGAATGACACATCAACAATAATAAGTTACATAAACAATAATAAGTAAGAGAAGAAATTAATTTATTTTTACACATATTCTAATAAAGTTTTGTTTTCTAAAAGTTTCATAACTTCTTATTTAGCTATGAGTTAGTCTGCAATCAAAAATAGAAATCACATCAAATCTAAAAAAAAAAAAAAAAAAAAAACAAACTAGAAAATTGAAAAAAAAAAAAAAAAAAAAAAAAAGTTTCCATGAAATACACAAAATAATAAAATAGTCAAAAAATTTAATTTGAAAATTTTCTATTATGGATAAAATAAATGATTTAATGCTTCTAATTTATTGGAATTGTATAAATAATTATTCTGTGCAACAAAATTAATATTTTAATTATCTATTTGCCAAATATTTTGCTAGCATAATCATTGATGGGTTTGTTTTTGTCTTATACTCTATTGGAAATTCAATAATAATTCTACAATAATTGTAAATTTAAATATAACTGCAACCACCACTTTGCAATGGAAAAACTATTTAAAATAAATTTAATTTGTTTAATGCATTTCTTGTGGAAAAAATATTGTAATAAAAACATATTTTCAAGAATTAAAAAACATTCCATCAGTGAAAAAAAATAAAATAAAAAAATAAAACTGCCAAAATCCAATGTAATTTGAGCTACATATCAGTTGTCAATAGAGAATGTATGGGAATGTAAAGTGACTTACCGGTGCTCCCCTTGCTCCCCTAAGTCCAGATGATCCAGGAGGTCCAGGAAGTCCAGGAAGTCCTCTGTCTCCAGCAGGACCCTGAGGACCAGGTTGTCCAGTTGAACCACTAGGACCCTGGGAACCTGGTAAACAAAAACACAAATTTTATAGTTGCAAGTATTTTTTTGATGTCAAACATGTCATCAAATCATAATAACAATAACACCAAAAGCAGCAACAACAACAACAACAACAACAACAACAACAACAACAACAACAACAACAGCAACAACAACAACAGCAGCAGCAACAACAACAGCAACAGCAACAGCAACAGCAACAGCAACAGCAACAGCAACAGCAACAGCAACAGCAACAGCAACAGCAACAGCAACAACAACAACAACAACAACAGCAGCAGCAGCAGCAGTCACAAAAACAACAACTTGTTTAAGGGTTGTATTCAGATGACCTGTATCTCAAAATTTAAAAAGAAAACTTGCAAACTTTATGATGACATTTGAAAGATAACAGTAACCTATGATAAAATTTTCAGAACCCATGACCATCAGATAAGAGAGAAAATAATTATTGAAATTAACATGGGTTCTTATGGGACTAAAACTTCAAAAAATCATAATTTAAAATCTAGCATGGTGACCTCCCAATTATTTTACATTTTTGAAGATACTATATCCTAATGTATCACCGTGCAAAATTTCAGATTTTTCTTTATTTACAAATGTTTAGTCAAATCCCGCAGTACCTGATTTCCCACCTTAATCACTGAAATTACAAAGCTATAAGGTTAACATGAAAATAAGTTCTATAACACACAAATATCAAGTTACTTTTTTATCATTTAGAATACTAGATTGATAATTACCATACCTTATTATCCATGAATTAGACACCAACATGTTGATTTTGTATTTATTTTCATTTTGACGGTTATTTCACGCATCTGACGTCAAAATGTACCAATGGGGCAATGAACTTGAGGGAGGGGTTTCAATTTATCACATAACCAGAGCGGTGACTGTGATTGGTGGCGGTACATTGTGACGTCAGATACGTGATATAACAGTCAAAATAAAAATAAATACAAAATCAACGTGTTGGTGTTTAATTCATGGATAATAAGGTATGGTAATTATCAATCTAGTATTCTAAATGATAAAAAAAGTAACTTGACAAGGTCTTTAAGTTAGTGTAACTGTGAGGGTGGTTGAGGTGCTAGTTTTGTGGATGGGGGTTCAAATAGAAATCATAGGCCCGCCTGTGCAACAAGTTGCTGAAATTGACTAGGAATATATACTGTGACTGAAGTTATTTTAGACTAACCAGTGTCTCCCTTTGGTCCCTCAGTTCCAGGGGCTCCAGGTTGTCCAATAGGTCCAGGAGGTCCAGATCTTCCACTATCTCCAGTAGAACCCTTGATTCCAGGTAGTCCACTAGGACCAGGATTGCCAGCACTACCAGGTTGTCCCTGCCAAACATATGCAAAGTTCAACTCACAAATAGAAACAATCAATTAACAAAGAGGGTGATCGATCTTGGACAGGAAATCATTAAAAGAAGAACTATATTT
Source organism: Ecdyonurus torrentis (assembly GCA_949318235.1). Taxonomy (NCBI): domain Eukaryota; kingdom Metazoa; phylum Arthropoda; class Insecta; order Ephemeroptera; family Heptageniidae; genus Ecdyonurus; species Ecdyonurus torrentis. Next base: position 20,073,058 of record OX439134.1, read on the forward strand.
TCACGATAATTCTTTGTACATTATTTATTTCCAGCAAATTAAACATTATAATTTTCAAATAAAATCAAGTAAATTTAATTTTTTTTTCCAAAAAAAATTTAATAACAAATTTAATTTTAAACAAGTTTCTATCTGACTAAAATGTGCTGCTAAATTTTGAATTTCCACATTTGTATGTTATCTTTAAAGTGTAATAACTTAAATACTTGATTGTGTTTTCACATGTTTGGCATAGCTAAACTTTTAAGTAACATATTCTTCTTTACTGTGTTAATATTATACTTGCTACTGTCTAGTTTGCAAGATATTAACCAGGCTTTACTAGGGTAATAAAGGAAAAATTTTATATGCTAGATAAATAATATTACCATTTGAACTTGCTGCTTTTTTGGGCACCTCATTTTTTTTTTTTTTTTTTTTTTTTTTATTAGGTTATTTTTTTTTATTATTATTATTATTTTTTTGAAACAATAATATTAAAGTCATATTCAAGTATTTTGTTGCATGCTTATAAGAAGCTTTATCTATCAGGTGAGCTGCTTTAGCCAGCAAGCCAAACATACACATATGCCTTGAATATGCATGTGAATATGATGTAGTAATATAGTTACTACATAAAATTTGAGACACACTATAAAGCAGCAAGTTTAATTTGTAAGTTTTAGTATTTATTTGTATATACAAGATAAAATGTTACACTCACCGCTAGCCCTTGTTCTCCAGGTCTGCCAGGAGGTCCCATCATACCTGGCTCTCCTCTTTGTCCTCCCTCTCCTCGAGCTCCCTTAGAGCCAGTCAAGCCAGTCAAACCAGGGGAGCCCTGCTCTCCAGGACTGCCTGTAATAACAAGCAAGCAATCAAGCAATTAGAAAACTTATTACAGTACACGTAGAGATCACAGATCTGTAGATATTTTTTTTCTTTCTTTTCTTTTCTTTCTTTTTCTTTCTTTTTTTTTTCTTTTTTTTTTCTTTTTTTTTTTTTTCTTTTTTTTTTTACAATTTTAAATAATTTAGTTTTGAGTGCACAAATTATAAAAATTCAAGACATTTGGGACATATACTTATTATTATTATTATTATTTTGTGCCATTTTACCCCAATCTTATTGTGATTTTTTTTTCCCAACTAAAAATCCAGTCTTTATTTCTTATTGTAAAATACATACTAATTGACAGCAGTTGATTGCAATATGTTACACTCCAGGTCAATTATATTGCTTACCAGATGATCCAGAGTTTCCTTGCTCTCCCTTCATTCCATTTTGTCCTCTCTCTCCCTTCATGCCCGGTAGACCAATCAAACCTGGCTGACCACCAAAACCCTAAACACAAACAACAACAATTTAGACAGAGTATTCAAATTTTTTGAAGTTCAATACTATGAAATGTTCAGTTTGGTCTGTAGTAGCTAGATTTCAATTCAATATATAACCATGCCAATGTTGAAAATCAATTTTGTGAATAAGACCATTTTCTGGGTGCCTTGTGATTTTACAATATTGGGAGTTTACTGAATAATATCAAAGGTTTAAAGTACTTTGTAAATTATTTTCAAAAAAAAAACTTCAAATTTAATTTATTATTAATGTATTGCACCTTACTTAATGTTTTTTTTTTTTAACGAACAACGATTAACTTCTATTAAAGGTTAAATGCATAATAAGCTTACTTTTTTATCATTTATAATATTATGATAATAATTAACATAATATATCTCACTATCCATAAATTTAGACACAAACACATTGATTGTGTATTTATTTTTATTTTGACAATTTTGATAAATTAAGGAAAATAAACCATCGTCGTTAGGTATGATAAATTTGAAATAAAAAATGCTAGGAGAAAGCATACACCTGGTCTTACCATAGTGAAGAGAGTCCCATAATTTGGTGACAAATCTTGCTAGCAGATACAGAGACAAACTAACACATTGGAAATATTTTGGAAATATTTCCAATGTGTTAGTTATTTTATATCTGTGCTAGCAAGATTTGTCACCAAATTATGGGACTCTCTTCACTATGGTAAGACCAGGTGTATGCTTTCTCCCAGAGAATTTATCATTTTGACAATTTATAGTTCCTGTTTCACAATGTAAAATGACATCACAATATTTTGACTTGATATCTTGACTGTGATTGGCTGATATAAGGTATTTACTTGACTGTGATTGGCTGATATGAGGTATTTACTTGACTGTGATTGGCTGATATGAGGTACTTACTTGAGGTCCAGGTGGTCCAGGTAATCCTCTGTCTCCAGAACTTCCTGATGCTCCACTCTCTCCAGGGGGTCCAGGAGGGCCCGAATCACCTCGCTCAGCTGGCTCACCAGGGGGACCAGCAGCACCAATCTGAAATGTTTTTTAAAACACACAATTTTAAGTAACTATGCACAGGAGTGTATGTAGCAAAAGTCATTCAAAACAATGCAATTCAAATCTAATGCAACCTAGAAAATTATTATTGTAATTGTTTGTTAATATATAATTATTCTGATACAGTTAACAGGGGAAAAATTGAAGGGGTATTATTAAGTACAGCTCTGGCTAAAAGTTTATAAGAATGGGGCAGCGGTGGCCACAGCATTTTCCCATAAAGATAACATAGGGTGGTTGCGGGTTGCCTATACAAATCGTTCTCAAACTTTTGGCCAGAGCTGTACATTTTGTAATGTTTTTTTTTTTGTTTTTTTTTTTTTTTTCATAAGCTGATAAATTTATTTGGGATACGTAATTTTTTTTAAATCTCCACTTTTTTTTTATTTTTTATTTTTTTATTTACGGTACTATTATTAAATTATAAAAAAAATGTACAAACAATAGGAAAGTCATTCAAAACAAACAAAAGTAGTGTAAAATTAGACTAGAAATTTTGTTAGAAAAAACAAACAAGTGTTTCTTTCAAAAGATTATTTACTGAATTCCACTAGTTGAAGTCCATAACATTACTCAATTTTACTGAATTTTAGAATTGACTGTTTTTCAAGCAGGGATTTTTTTATACTTTGATTATTTGCTTATGTAAATTTAAATGTTAGATACTAAAATTTTATTTAATTTTTTTAATACAAATTCCAACTTTAGAAAGATTTCTGTTGCTGTATTATTTTTATCAAAATCAATAGAAAGTTATAGAACTCAATCATGGGGTCAACTTAGAAATGTCAATTAAGATTTAATTAGTGATTCTAATTCATTACTAACTAAATACTTGGTTGGTTGGTGGATTGATTGATTGATTGATTGGTTGATTGATTGATTGATTGATTGATTGATTGATTGATTGATTGATTGATTGATTGATTGATTGATTGATTGATTGATTGATTGATTGATTGATTGATTGATTGATTGATTGATTGATGGTAAACTAAAGGATATGATACATATAATAAACAGTGTTAAGATCTTCCAATAAAGCATATGTTGTGATACTTACAGGACCCTGAGGGCCTCTCTCGCCAGGTCTTCCTGCAGGTCCTTCTGGTCCCACTGCACCGTTAGAACCTCTCTCTCCTTTCTCTCCAGACACACCAGGTAAACCACGTTGTCCAGGTAATCCCTACATGTCACAGCAACAGCAAATTAATACTAGAGGTGACTAGTGAAGTTTTACTATTTTAGCTAATTTACTTTTTTTTTTTTTTTTTTTTTTTTTTTTTATGGAAAGCTAATTTCCTCTCCTGTAGCATTGTAAAATAATATATAAATATTATTTCCTTTTTTATGTAGAAAAAAATCTATCCTGTAGCATTTTGAAATAAATTATTATTATTATTTACTTTTTTATGTAGAAAAAAAGATAATTGTGATTTTTATTTCCTTGCTCTTTTATAAAAAAAAGTGTAATAATTTTCCATCTTTAGAATTGTGAAATTTTTCTTTTAATTTGTGTTTATTATTATTTTATAAAGGAAGCTAATTTTTTATTCCCTAGCACAGATTTTTTTTTTTTTTTTTTTTTTTTTTTTCAAATTTAGAAAATTAGTATACAAGTTTTAGACAATTTAAATAAGTATAATTGTTTTTAACTACATTTTAGTTACTATACTTACCACAATACCAAGTGGTCCTGAATGTCCTTTGTCACCCTTGGACCCTGAAGGACCCTGAGAATTATAACAAAACATTGATTAGATGAAGTAACATACATCAAGTAAAATCTCACTGGGTTCAAATTGTATATAGACTGAATTATTGAAGTGGCAAAGTCAAAAAATATAATAAATTTATTAGTATGGAATTCTGATAAATAATTGAATACATTAATAAATTAATTAATTATTCTGAATTTCTACTTTTTTTTTACATTTTTTTTAATAGCCAATGACTTATTCAATAATAATAAAAAAAAATAAACTTTCTATTATTTATTTATTTTTATTTTTGCAAGCCCACTTTTATTATTATTATTAATTATTCCCACCAATATTGGTGTGCTTTTACATTAATCATGTCATATGCATAATGAAATTAACTTTATGAATTAAATAGGCTGAATTTTTTTAATGCAAATTCTGCTATACAAAAAATTAATATGAATGAAAGCAATTTTAGGAAATTGAATGCCAAGTGAACAAATAATAATAAATCAAAGTAATTTTATAGTGCCTTTTTTTTTTTTTTTTTTTTTTTTTTGTTAAATTTACTTTCAATTTTAATATGAAATGAAAATTTTTGTTACAAGAAAAGTGCTGATTATTTCCCTAATTACTTACAGGTAATCCATCACTGCCTTGCCCTCCAGTTTCACCTCTAGGCCCAGGGGACCCAGGGGACCCGACAGGGCCTCTCTCTCCTGGGAAACCTCTTTCTCCTCTGTTACCAGCGGTTCCAGGTAAACCTGAGAAGTATTGGCAATTAACAAGCAATTTAATTAGCAGTACAATTTGGTTTGGAGAACTCTAGAAAACTCTGTTGTTTGGATAATTATGTTATGCAAAGGAGAAAATCATACACTTTTCTATATTTTTACAGAATTTTTTAAAGATTTTTTTTTTTTTTTGTTAAGATTAGGCCTATTATTATTATTATTTTTTTAATATTATGTTTTAAGTTTTTTTTTTTTTTTTTTTTTTTTTTTTTTTTTTTTTTTTTTACAAATAATACATAGTCAAACTCATATATAAAAATAAAACAAATCTTCAAAAAATAAAAACGTAATTGAGTATTCAACTCTGATACTGCCATTACTCTGAGTCAACTTAATTGTCGGTTAATTACTTCAGTTAATTAAATTTAGTTTTACCTGGAGGTCCCTGAAGTCCTGTTTCACCATCTTTTCCAGAAGTTCCTGGATTACCAGGAGTTCCAGGCATACCCTGGTAAAAAAAACATGAAACATTCAATTTAATTGACTTATCTTTTTCACATGTTTGTTTTGTACGTACTGTATTTTGTAATTCAAGTTTACCTGGAATCCTCTAGCACCTGCAGGTCCAGGAGGTCCTCTTTCTCCATCAGATCCAGCTGGTCCAGGAGGGCCCTGTACACCAGGGGCACCATCTTTGCCTCCATCTCCTCTAGGACCAGGGTTACCCGGGGGCCCTGGCTCTCCATCCTTACCAGGTTCTCCCTGTAATACAACAATTGGAATATTAGCGATAATTTAGCAGAAACAGGAAAATACTGCTCAAAAATTTGAATATTATAAATATTTAAATATGACAAAAAAAAGGTAAGATAAGTTATGAATTGCTATTTCAATAAATAAGTAGATAGGTTAAGAAAAATTGGGGAATGGGAGATAGTATGAGCTAACACTTACAGGGACACGAGGTAGAGAAAATATTTTCTCTACCATGGCGTACCTTTAGGGTATAAGCTCATACTATCTCCCATTTCCCAATTTTTCTTAATCTATCTATGTGCATCTATATCACAGTGTTTTACTATCAAATCATTTTACTATCATACATATCACATAGTCAATTTTTCATTAAGGGTTGTATTCAGTTGACTTGCATCTTAAAATATAAAAAGAAAACTTGCAAACTTTATGATGCTATTTGAAAGTTAATAGTAACAGCTACCTATGATAATTTTTTTAGAACTCATGACCATCAGATAAGAGAGAAAATAATTAATAAAGTTAACATGGGCTCTTATGGGACTAAAATTTCAAAAAGTTATACTTTAAAATATAGCATGGTGACCCCCTAAATGTTTTACATTTTTGAAGATACCTTATCCTAATGTATTACTGTGCAAAATTTCAAATTTTTCTTTCTTTACAACTTTTTAGTCAAATCCCTTGGTACCTGATGTCCTACCTTAATATTAAATATGCTATATGAGCTAATCTGCATTAAGATGTATAGGACAGATAATTTATTTTACAAGTTAAATTTGTCTTGTTGTTACTCACAGTAAATCCCTTGTCTCCAGGAGGTCCTAAAGGTCCAGGTAGACCCTGAATACCTTGAGGACCCTGATCACCTGACTTTCCATCAGCACCAGGAGTACCTCTCTCACCAGGGTTACCTGTCTTGCCTGCAGAACCTGGTCTACCTGGTTGACCTCTTAACCCTTGTAACCCTGGAGGACCTGGTCTACCAGGGTCACCTGTACCTCCCTTGGTACCCTGGGGACCAACTGGACCTTTGTCGCCATTCTGACCTGGAATTTAGACAGTTTAACATCCGGTTGCCAGCTAAAATTTTAAAATAGAAACTGTTATTTTAAATGGGGAGCTAGATTTAAGTGCTAAATTTTTAGAAATTATTTGTGATTGCTTTAACTGGTTAAGACAGCAATGCAGTCTCAAAAAAAAAACAGTATTAAAAAAAAATATTGAATTTAATATATGTATTTCAAGCAAAAATGATTTATTATTACCCTTACATATGCCAATGTTCCTTTTATACATGTCTTCCAACTCTTGGCTGATTTTTTTAGACTTGAGTTAAATTTCCCTCTCTAGGGAACACTTCGATATGTTTGGTGGCTATTTGAACTATTATGATAAGGCTGACTAAAGTTCAGAAACGATATAATGTATGACGTAAACAGAGATAACCACTCAGAAATCTTGCACTCAGGTGACAAACCCTCAACCTTGTGAAGCAGTATTTGTAATAGTAGTTTTAGCTGCCAATTACGGCGCTACAGTGTATAAGCTTGCATCATATGCTTGTCTGCAGATTTATACAGGAAGACATTTAAGGGACATTGGACACCATACACTTGAGTTACTTGACTACCCTGACTTTTACCTTTAGGTCCAGGTGCTCCATCAGGTCCTGGTAGTCCTCGTCCTCCTGGTGCTCCTCGCTCTCCCTGAGGCCCACCAGGACCCACAGGCCCTCTCAAGCCTCTCTTTCCTCTCTTGCCCTCAGCTCCTGCAGCACCGGGCAAACCTCGGGGACCTGGAGCACCACCTTCACCTTTCATTCCACCTTCTCCTTTGAAACCTCTCTCTCCGTTTAAACCCTGGAAACATAAAGTTATTTCATTTGTATGTAAATCTGAAAGTGAGGTAAAAATACCTAAAAAATAGTAACTATAAAGTTGAGAGCACAAGGAGTCTATGAACTTTTACCCAAACTAGCCTTTTTTTTTTTTTTTTTTTTTTTTAAGGTAGAAAAAAAAAAGAAATTTGATGGCATAGTTAGCAGTCTTAAGTAATGTAAGTAAATTTGTGCCATCAAGATCTTCACCTAACTATGTAAGCCACTGCTACTTGGTTGTCCTAATCATATTATATACTTTGATATTGTATCTGTACATTATTTAATTTAATTTTACAAATATTTTGTTTTCTATTTCACAAGGCATCCAGCTGTCAACTAATCTCTTTTCCCAACTAATTTTTTCTTATGTTAAATTATTTTATCCACATTATACCACAAAGCAATTTTTCTTTATTTAAGGGTTGTATATAGATGGCTTGAATCTCAAAATTTTAAAGGAAAACTTCAAAACTTTATGATGCCATTTGAAAGTTAATTGTAACAGCTAGGAATGATAAAATTTCCAGAACTCATGACCATCAGATAAGAGATAAAATAATTATTGAAATTAACATAGGCTCTTATGGGACTAAAACTTCAAAAAAATCATAATTTAAAATTTAGCATGGTGACCTTCCAATTTTTTTTTTTTTTTTTTTTTTTTTTTTACATTTTTGCAGATACCATATCCTAATGTATCACTGTGCAAAATTTCAGATTTTTCTATCTTTACAATTTTTTGGTCAAATCCCACAGTACCTGATTTCCCGCCTTAAATTAATGCTGCTAATTGTCGTTATTAAAACAAATATATAAATGAGAAGAAAAGACATTTAGCCCCATGCAGATCTTATTATACAATATAAACTAGAGAATCTTTAAGTTATATTAATTTTTAAATTCAGCGTGCTCTAACCTCTCTCTTACTATTTTGTATAATTATTATTTTTCTCATTCATATTTATTAAACCAAAGGTAAAAGTGTTTTCTTACAGGTGCTCCCTTAGGTCCAGTAGCTCCAGGACTTCCTGATACTCCAGGAGGTCCTCTTGCTCCAGGAAAACCTGCAGGACCAGGTGGTCCATTGGCACCAGGACTACCCTTCTCTCCTGCACTGCCGTCTTTGCCAGGTGGACCCTGAGCTCCAGCCTCACCATGTTGCCCTGGTCGACCTGACTCACCTGATAACAACAACAAATAATTAGGTACAGTAAGATAATGAAACTCTACAGTAGAGACAGTTTTGAGATAACATATATAGATATTTTTACAAAATATATTGTGTGTAAAAAGTTTCAAAACTTTCGAAATTAATTATTTTCGCGCCAAAATAGCAACCATCATGGCGACATAGCGAAATTAAAAACGTAAACAACACGCAAAACTTTAACACGTGAATAAAAAATCTAAATTATTAATAAAATATAAATTTAAAAAACTATTTGACTGAGTAAACAACACAAACGTAAGTTGCGTCGTAAAATACAATATTTTTCTGTTGGTGTTCTGTTCAAAAAACGTAATAAATTTTACATTTAAAATTGCGACATATACGCCAGCTATAGGCTCTAGAACAATATCCCTTTTTTGATCGATGTTATTAGAAAAAAGAATACTTTAAAATAATTTCTTTTAAATTAAGCCTATAGTAATTTTATAGCTAAAAATTTTAAAGGCAGAAAAAAAAATATTATATTTTTATGACGGTGATATATCAGATGTAAAACTATAAAATATAGGAGGGGGGCGGGGGGCATACACGCAGAAATTTTTAATTGCAACATTTTGAAATTTTACGCTCAATCCTAAAATATGATCATATGTTTCAAATAAATATTTAAACGGCCTTAATTTAACAGAAATAGAGTGCATTTTACATTTTCGTACTTTTTTTTTTTTTTTTTTTTTTTTTTTTTCCCAGAAAATTAATTATTGAAGTTAAAAGAATTTGCTGCAGAAAGTTATATAAGTAACAAAATGATCGAATATATATGTGAATGCACCATAAAGGCTTCCTATTAAGTTTATTTCAATAAATAAAAAAAAAATAAATAAATAAAAAACTTAATTACATGCACTCTATAACGATGCTTAATGCCGTCAAAGTGACCGAACTACACGTTACAAATTTTGTGAAAAATGACTGTTCTACTCTACCCTTTACAAATTCCAAGTTCCCCCATCTAGTTCTCATGTTAAAACGCGTAGAAGCGCCAAACGCAGATCGTTCATTTTGAGTGAAATTTGTAAAGCGTAGTTACTTCACTGCGACAGGTAAACATTGATATATATGGTTACGGGTTCTAAAATTTCTAGATAAATGTTACTATAATTACCCTCATTCTGAACCACTGACCAGCAGCTTCTGGTTTTACCTTTATATCAGGTACCCTACACCTTGTACAAAATGAGTGAGCAGCTCTCATTAAATTAAAACTGCTATTGTCTTTCAAATAACACGGAGACGGGGGGGGGGGGGGGGGAGGTAAATTTCAGTGATACTAGTGTTTTCTAAACAGCAATGTAATTTAATTTCAGATGCCAGATTGCAAGACTGAGCTACACAGTGATGAGAAAGACAGTACCGTACTCACACATGGAGATTGGACACAACACAATACTGCCGTACCTACACGTAAAGAAGAAGTGACTCTACAATCTTGGCTGGACATTGTTAATATTTATCTGCTACTGATTGGTTTTCTCAGTGTATGTATCGTCACCTACGTCATCATTCTTAAAATTACATGTCTCTCTGATTAAATATGGCTCAATGGAGGTTATCAGTTATCAGTGAGGCAGGGAGAAAGCATACAGAATGTCCTCTAATTTCCTAGTCTTTAACATTGCATGCACTTTTTTTTTTTTTTTTTTTTCTCTCTCTTTTTTTAGAAAATTATTGCAATGAGACTGGAAATATTTAAAGGCGTAGAACACCTTGCACAAAAAAGTTGTGTAATATCATAATAAACCTGAAAATCAATGTTGATTTGGCTGGAGTCATTGATTTCTAATTTATTTTCCATTCGTAAAATGCCACTAGCAGTCACTGGCGTCACAGCTTGCTTGTTTTACGTGCATGTAAACCGGGTAAGCTGTGACGTCAGTGACCGCCAGTAGCATTTTGTGAATGGAAAATAAATAAGAAATCAATTATTCCGGCCAAATCAACGTTTATTTTCAGGTTTGTTAGGATATTACACAACTTTTTGTTCAAGGTGTTCTACTTATACGCCTTTAATGATAAATACTTTAGCGTGCTTTAAGACATAAAGAGTAAATTTTAAGACTTTTTTCATCACTGCTAATCTCCATTAAATATCCTTGATTATTATGATGACAATATTGTGTATTTCATTTAAATATATATAAAAAAAAAGGTTTATATTTTGGGTTGTCATTAGAATTGTTCATAAACCCTGTTTTCTTGTATTAAAAAGTTCACATTATATTTGAATAACGATCAAATTTAGTAACAGAAAACATACAGGGTTTACGAACAGCATTATTGTTATGATCGTGGGATACGCGGTATTTTGTTACTTCTGACATCTCCGTGAGTGTAATTTTGGCACATGTTCAATCTTTGCCATGCCTACTAATGGCACATCTGCACAGGCTAAGTGGATAATGGTGTTTCAAAACAGGGAAGCACAGAAAATACAGATGTGCCAAAATTGCATCTGCAGAGATTGCAGTAGTATTGAAATTCCGCGTAGCCCTTGATATATTAATTATGATTTAATAAGCCATACACCTTACAGTATATCGTAAATGATGCACAGTATAGTGATGTGTAAATTAATGGGACTTATTGGTGTGAATTAATGGCATTAATTAATAATAATAGTTGTATCTTTAAGTGCTGCAAAATCACAATTTTTACTTTTTTTTTTGAAACAAATATTTAATTAGGTATATCTATGAATTCTCACATTATTTATGTTTTTAATTTAAATTAATAATTAATTTAATTTCCTACTTGTGTTACCCTGTATTTACTAATTTAAAAATAGGGAATCTTTCTGTCAAATTTACTTATAAATGCATAAGGTATATTTTTTTATAATCATAAAATGTATTTTTAAAGTTGCATATTTTGTGTCAGTTTTTTATTATTTTTTAAAAATAAAATATTTATTTTTAACTGAAAACATTGTCTATTTTACTGTAAAATATTTTTAATATAATAGGCCTATAGATATAATTAGATTTAGACTAAATTTAGAAATATCATTTTTTTTTTTTTTTTTTTTTTTTTTTTTAGCTTGAAGAATTATTTCAAGTTGTAATTTACTATATAAATTAGTTGTGTTTTATTAAATTTAAATTTCTTGACTTATTTTTTTCTATTATTAATTTTTACCCAACATCTAATATTAACTTTTAGACCTAAAATATATTTAAATAAAGTCAACCCTGGTGAAATTCAAATCACAGAGCCTTGTTTTCAAAGTGCTCTAGCTGTGTCTAGTATGAGATAAGGCAAAATGAAAGTTGAACATGATCGCATGGTAGGGGAAATAAAGGCTCTTGCTGCTTGAAGAAAATCGCAGTCGGCAAATTGCAATGTTGCCCGATGTTATTTAACAAGATTAGGGCTGTCAAAATCGTCAATCTGGCAGAGTTTTTTCCCTCCCCTTATTCGCCCTGAACTACCCTTTAGCCAATCAACCCATTCCACCTGCTCTGCACCAATCCAGCTGCCAGGGTGGATTTTATTATTATTTTTTTTTTTTCACTACCCTTACAGTTTCCGCAATTCTGCCGCTTGCGATAAAAAATGAAGAACAATTTTCTACCAACTTTCTCTTCACTGCTGCCTATAGCAATGCTCTATCCTATTATATAGATCAGTGTTGAATGGAGTTTTTATTTCACCTTAGTTGACTGTACTATAAAAATCAGATATCAGTCCTTACCTCTGGGTCCTTGCAAGCCTTGACTTCCTTTAGGTCCTGATGCTCCTTGATCTCCCTTGTTTCCTTGTCCTCCTGGGAATCCTGGGGCTCCAGGCTTGCCAATAGCTCCCTATACAATACGACACAATATTGCAGAATATCTAGCAACAACATTCTCATAATGCTTTGGAATAATTAAACTTTCATGCAAAATTATCAATAATAAAGAAAAGGCTAGAATTAGCAGCACTGGCCTTACTTACTTAGCACAGTAGAAGTTGTATGGAGAGGTTAAAGTCTCACATGGCACAGTTTTTTTTTTTTTTTTTTTTTTTTTTTTTTTAAGTTTGTTTCATAACTGAGAGCTTTTGTCATATATGTAAATGACTAAAATGACATTATTAATCAAAGATATTTACTTGAGCACATCACTGAGCAGTGTCTTGTATTGTACTGTGATGTGCTCAAGTAAATCTCTGCTTTGATTGATAATGTCTTTAATATATGACAAAAGCTCTCAATTATAAAATGAACTTTTTATAACAAAACACTGTGCCACGCGAGACCTCGACCTCTCTTCTACTGTGGTAAGACCCTTGCTGGTAATTCTATCCTATTCTTTATTATTGATAAATTAGAGAATCTTTGCATTTTATTGATTTTTAATTGAACTAAATTCTCTGGCTACTATATTTTCTATTGTAAATTTAATGTTTTTAAATCTTATATAAACTGCTTTTTTTTTTTTTTTTTTTTTTTTTTTTTTTTTTTTTGTCTTCCTTTCTTTTTTTCTTTTTTTTTCTTTCCTATTACAACTTTAAACATTATACTTACAGGTGGGCCAGGGGGCCCCCCAATTCCATCAATTCCTCTCAATCCTGGGGGTCCTGGTGGTCCCTCTCTACCTCTCTCTCCTCGAGGACCAGAAGGTCCCATTGGTCCAATTGGACCAACTGGTCCACCAGGACCTAAAACAAAACACATTTACATTATAAAATATCACAATTTGGAAGAAAAATAGTTTTTGGTCCTAATTTTGCAAATAATTAAAAGAGTACAATTTTAATAACAAATTTTCACTGTCCATCAAAGTAAATTATAACAATAAAAATCTTGACAATTCACAAAAGAAAAAAAAAATGACAAAAGACTACAAAAAAAAAGGGGGGGTAATTTTAATGTATTTATTTTAAGAAAACATATTCTTGAATCAATTGATATGTGAATTTCTAATTTTTGAGTTCATTAAGTATTTTTAATTAATTTTTGATAGTCTCGAAAAGACTCTCTAGCAGCAACCTATTCATGTGGGCATAGGAAAAGTTGCAGCCTGTGACACCATTTCTCGACTTTAAAAAATTAATTAAAAATTCTTAATGAACTCAAAAATTAGAAATTCACATATCTATATATTGATTCAGGAAATTGTCTTCTTGAAATAAAATTAACCTCTAAAAAAATTTTAGACTTCCTTATTACTGAACAATATTTTTGTGGGGGTCGACTTCTGAAGAGAGAGCTTACATGTTTGTGAATCGAAAAAACGTAAGTTTAACAGTGATGTGGTACGGTGGCATCATGGTTGATTGGGTTGTTGTGATGCCATTTTGTATTTGAACTGTCGCATCGACCATGCTGCCACCGTACCACATCACTGTGAAACTATGTTTGTTTGTTTTCGATTCACAAACATGTAACACCCTCTTACAGAATTCGACCCCCACTGAATATTTTCTTCATACATTATTGCTGATTTTCTCCCTAGATTTTATTGTATATGTAAGAATGCTAGCTTACCAGGTCCACCCTTCTCTCCTGACTGTCCTTGTTCTCCCTTAGCTCCATCAAGTCCTGGGAATCCTCTGTGTCCTTTTACTCCTGGTAATCCTGGCATTCCTGGTAGACCTCTCTGGCCGACAGGACCAGGAGCACCTAGGGCACCTGCATCTCCGTCTTCACCTGGTTCACCCTGGCACAGGAAAACAGCACAGGTAAATACATAACATTGGAGAATTTGTTTGTTGAAACACAGGAATAGGACATATATTTACTTATGCTATCAACAGCACTGATATACTTTACTTAAGTAAGTACTAAAAAACAATACAGTAAACCCTCGTTACAATTAAATTCTAGTGACTTCAGGAATCACCACTTTATTATAACAAAATTAGCTATAAGAAAATTATATAGAAAATTGACGCAAATACATGTAAAATTAAATATACAGTGTTCACAAAATAATGAAAGAAACTAAAATTGAATATCTCAGTGAATTTGGTGGAAAATATGTGTAATGTATTTTATTATTTATCACGTGAAAGTAAAATGTGTATCTCGTGTTTTTTTCACAAGAAGCAATTTTTTTTTTTTTCCCCCAAGGGAAGCATATAACAAAAAAAAATTATCACAGTGGAGAACATTCATTTAACTCGTTACTGAAAATAATGTAGATGCTGCTTAAAGTTAAAATTTTGCTTTTCATAAAAAAAAAATTAAAAAAAAATGCAAGTCATCACAAAAAAACAAGATACACATTTTGCTCCTTGTGACAAAAAAAAACGAGATACACATATTTTCCTCTACAACATCGATATATATTAAAATTTGATATTTACTTCACTAACACGTACCAAACTTTTGATATATAAGAGTTTGCTACTGTATTTCAAGACTACATTGACAAAATATTTAGCTAACGTACATCTTTGCCTGGAAGTCCTGGCATTCCTCTAGGTCCAGGAGGCCCTGAAGGTCCTGAACTTCCTGGTTCACCAGCCTCACCACGACCTCCTTGGAATCCCTGGGGTCCAGAAGGACCAGGGGGTCCTTAAATAATATTAGAATATCAATGTATAATTAATTAGGAAAGGATAAACCATTTCAGTTTGAATATGTAATCAATAAAAAGATAGTAGAAACCAACAAGCAGTGCCTTACCACAAAGAGGTCCGTAGCTTGGTGAAAGTCTTGATGGCACAGCTTACGCAAATATTTACATGTTTACTAAGACACCTCATGGTGGTAAGGCGCCTCTTGGTTTCTCCTATCCTTTCTTTGATTACATGCTAGATATTTTTTCTAGTATTTTTCTTTGATATTAGATTATTTAATTTTGCATTATACAATGTAAAAAGTAGCTATATATATATGGTTTCACTGGTACTGTATTTTAGTTCCAGTGTAAATAAAAGGCAAAAATTGTTAAGGTTACCAAAGCCTAAAGAATAATTATAATAAGAATACAAGATTGATATTAAAATTTTGATAGCACGTATATTTAAAAATATTTCAGATATTAATTAAAAATACTTCCAGCCATCAGAAATTTCTAAAAAATTCTAGAACTTAACCCTTTCTTCAAATACATTATCAGAACAATAACAATCCTCTTGTAGTCAAGTTCAGCAACTTGTGTCACACAGGCTCCTCCTACAATTTCTATTTTAATTTAAGCCTCGTCCCCAAAACTAGCACCACAACCACCCTCATTACGGCACAGTTACTCTAACTTAAAGGCATAGACAACATAAGCATTTACATCACAAAACACTTGATGGGACTTGCATGAATAACATTAATTGGTCTCAAAAACCCAACTGTAGCTCTGTAGCAGTGATCAGAAAATTTCGATTTATGCAACCCACACAACATTTTCATGCTAGTTTTTGCATGTTTCTGGCGTCATAAACAGAAATATTTGCGCAAATGGCATACTTTACAGTTTTTTCACGCTCTCTTGTGGGGTCACATTTACATTTTGATAAAAAATAATAATCAGTTTTGTTAATCCCATTTTGTTTTTATAATGATTAAAAAGAACATCTTGTTTCATGTTTTCTATGCTTTTAAAGACAGGAAATCAGGGTGCATCTTACAAACCACCCTGCCGTGCCATGACCAGGCAGCCTGCAAGATGTGGCTTTTGGGAAGGGAGGATTTTAGAAGAGCCTGTGTGACACAAGTTGCTGATTGACTATAGTCTCTCTTGTTGTTGATGTTTTGGCTTCCCTAATAAAGACAATTTTCACAACGACATATGATCAAAGAGTCCACTGTACCTGGTGGTCCTCTGGGTCCAACTGGTCCTACTTGAGCTTGCAGGTACTGGAATGGGTCTGGATATCCCCCGCCACCACCGCCGCCAGTAGGTCCTTTGTCACCACCCCCTGTGGCAGCAGATTGCAAGGCTATTTGTTGGAGATAACTTGAAACCTGCCAACAATCACATAAATATCTTTCATATAAAAGTGAGATACATTAAGGAAAATAATCCATCACTGTTAGGCATGATAAATTTGAAAGAAAATGCTAGGAGAAACCAAAAAGGGTCTTACCATAGTGAAGTGAGTCCCATAGTTTAGTGACAAATCTTGCTAGCATTTTTTTTTTTTTTTTTTTTTTTTTTTTAGCTGTGTGCTAGCAAGATTTTAACCAAACTATGGGACTCTCTTCACTATGGTACGACCCTTGCTGGTTTCTCCTGTCCTTTTCTTATCATTTCATATAAAATTGTATATATTTTCAATACAAAACTTGGAAAATGGAGGAGTGATAAAATAAACAAACTGACAGCTCAACATAATACTAACAAATTGCTAGCAGATGACTTTGTGTTCCTGTCTACATTTAACATGCTTTCTTATGAGGCAATGAAGCAGCTATTGAGTTACAATCCTTTTATTCTCTTTTCTTTTTTTTTAATGTAGTTTACTGAGCTTTAGAGCTTTTGTTTTCCTGACTTTTCAAGCAAATTATCTAATAAATTTTAAAAAATCAATATTCATTGTATAGGTCTATACTAGCAGCTTCAGTAGACTTACAGTATAAATAAAACTTCTGTATTTAGAAACATTTCTATTTCAATCATGTTATAGTTGCTTTGTTGCTCCATAAGAAAGCATGTTAAATAAAGACAAAGTCATTTGCTGTCACTTTGAATTAGTATTGTAGGGCTGCGAGTTCTTTTATCTTGTCATTAAACACACTTCTGCGAGTCTTTTTTTGGAAAGAAAAAATAGATATATAAAAATAACCCTAAAAAAAAGTAGAGATTCACTGTGCAGTTACTTTTTACTGCAAGGACACTACATACTCGATTTAAAAAATCTCAGGCAATTTATCGTTTTACCACTAATGTATCGCCCATTTTCTAGCGCGCATTTCACAGGGGGCGGCTGGGCGATAACGTAAAAAGGTCGAATGGCAGGTAACGCAGGCTTTTTGAGGTGAGTATATATTTTACAACAAAGTAAAATAGTAGACGTCCAACAACAAAATATTATGATGTTCAAAGTGAATTTGTACAGCGGAATTTGTCACATTTTATTTTGTTCTTCTCAATATAACAAAGTCAGTTTAGGGACATAGAGATTTGTACTTACATCAGGAACTGGTCCAGGTGGTCCAGGCATACCAGGGGTTCCTGGGACACCAGGGGCACCAGGATATCCCTGATCACCGGGGCGACCTCGCTCTCCATGTACCCCTACTTCACCCTGCAAACACAAGAACAAAATGTTATAATGCAGATACCTGAAGTAAAGTACAAAACTAGAAGTTTTTTTTTGTACCTTATGCATTACTATAGTTATTTACATATTAAATATGATAAATTTGAAAGAAAAGGACAAGAGAAAATCCATACTATAGTCTTACCATAGTGAAGAGAGTCCCATATACATAGTTTGGTGACAAATCTTGCTAGCACACAGATAAAAAAACAAAAACTAACACATATTGGAGAGCTTTTGGCACTAAATTACAAGAGAAACAAAGTGTGTTATGCCTTCATCAGTCCTTACAGACTCAGAGAGAAACTATGAACGTATTATATTTCTCTTCAAGTTTGTAAGGACGACAAAGGCATACGCACATACCTGTTTCCTTTTGTAGTTAAGTGCCAAAACCTATCCAATATATGTTTTTTTTTTTTTTTTTTTTTGCTAGCAAGATTTGTCATTAAACTATGGGACTCTATCTTCACTATGGTAAGACCTGTATATGGTTTTCTCCAATCCTTATTATTTTATCAAATTTGTGTATTTTAAGTTTTATTGTAATAAAAAAAAAAAAAAAAAAAAAAAAAAAAAAAGCATTGCGAACATCTAAACTATAAATGTATATTACATAATGTTCAAATAATGATACTGCTTCAGTACAGAGGCATTTAAAAAATTTATTTTCTAGTATTTAAAATCATTTCTCACACGTGTATCTATGTGTTTTTGTTAAGTAGATGTTAGCCTTAGCAGATGTTAAGTATACTGATTGTACAGTTTCAGGCAAATAAAAGGTAATCGTTTAAACTTGTTGCTTTTTTGCGTGCCTCAAACTTTATGTGGAAACTATATTATTGCAGCATTTCCACGTGCATCTTGAGGTTCTTTGGCTTGCTGGCTAGAGCAGTTAACCTGATAGATAATGCTACACCTGAGCAGTGTTTGTCTCTCTGGCTAAAGCAGCTAACCTGATAGATAATGCTACACCTGAGCAGTGTTTGTCTTGCTGGCTAAAGCATCTCACCTGATAGATAATGCTACACCTGAGCAGTGTTTGTCTCTCTGGCTAAAGCAGCTAACCTGATAGATAATGCTACACCTGAGCAGTGTTTGTCTTGCTGGCTAAAGCATCTCACCTGATAGATAATGCTACACCTGAGCAGTGTTTGGCTTGCTGGCTATAATAGCTCACCTGATAGATAACGCTACACTTGAGCAGTGTTTGGCTTGCTGGCTAAAGCAGCTCACCTGATAGATAATGCTACACCTGAGCAGTGTTTGACTTGCTGGCTATAATAGCTCACCTGATAGATAACGCTACACTTGAGCAGTGTTTGGCTTGCTGGCTAAAGCAGCTCACCTGATAGATAATGCTACACCTGAGCAGTGTTTGACTTGCTGGCTAAAGCAGCTCACCTGATAGATAATGCTACACCTGAGCAGTGTTTGGCTTGCTGGCTACAGCAGCTCACCTGATAGATAATGCTACACCTGAGCAGTGTTTGGCTTGCTGGCTAAAGCAGCTCACCTGATAGATAACGCTTCACCTGAGCCGTGTTTGTCTTGCTAGCTATAACAGCTCACCTGATAGATAACACTACAGCTGAGCGCATCAAAACACGTGAATATGACATAACAATATCGTTTGGACATAAAATTTAAGGCGCACAAAATATCAAAATGCAAAATGCGGTTTTGTCTGAAACTTTACAAGAAAGAAACAAAATAAACAATTTATAATTTAATTAAATGTGCTAAATTACTGAAGTTGTGCCACATATGAAATCCTGATATGTTACTTACCCTGTTTCCAGGAATACTGGCAACATCAGTTCTGGGTCCTTCCTCATTGAAACCCTGTGATACAAGTAAACTGTTACTGAGTGGCCTAAATCTAAAATAGCCTACAGGGAGCAGCCTAAATTTAGGAGGACTAAAGTACTGAGTAACATTGAAATCCTTACATTGAACCAGTGCCTATATATAGGGCTTCATAAAAATGAAAACTTCACTAAACAGAATTTCATAAAATCAAGTTTTTCTGTATAATTAAAAATTAATTCCATATTTTGCTCCATAAAATATGAAAATTTTAATTACAATATGTTAAAAATTGAGATGTTAAATAATAATAATAACCAAAAATAATAATAATAATAAAAAGGTACATTCAGAATAAAAAAAGAACTAATTTTACTTTTTGCTATTGTGTAAAAAGATAGCTATAAATGAACCATGGAATATAAGGAGCTAGATGTGATTTTTGTAAGTGTTGTTTTATACATACTGGTCTCTGCTGGGTATCTGAAATATGAAGAGAAAAACATTTTTAGTTTGACGGGAATGTAAAGTATAAGACAGTGAGAATTTTCTCTCTCTCTCTCTCTCTCTCTCTCTCTCTCTCTCTCTCTCTCTCTCTCTCTCTCTAAAGCAAATTATGAACTTATTGTATGATTTTATGATTTATCAGTGACTAACCCCCGTAAGCTGCAACGCTAACTAACTAGTTAAACCGTAGTTAAGTTGTTATTTTGATTGTTGCAACAATTGAAAAAAGATAACTAAGGTTTAACTAGAGGTTGCAGCTTACAGGGGTTAAGGCATTTAAGTACAGTGTCTGCTAGTAATTAATTAGGAATTAAAAAATATTTAAGCTTGATATATTACCAAAGGAATAGAATAGTAGAAAGCCAGCACTGGTCTTACCATAGTGAAGAGAGTCCCATATCCCATAGTTTGAGGACAAATCTTGCTAGCACCAAGATGTATATATAGAAGGTGGTGTAGTTTGCCTAGGTAAAGGAAGGGATGAAACGTCACAGAAGGTGAATCAAAACAAGAGGGGAAATTTAGCGCCAAAAGAGGGGAAATTTTGTGTCCCTCCTCCTTTTTCAGGTACATAATGCATTGTACCTGAGAGATCACGTGATTCTGTTTACAGTCACCTCCGATGACGTATGTCAAAATTCGAAGTTTTATGAAGGAAACCGAGTTCTGACGACAGTAAAAGGGTAAATTATACCACCTTCTATATATACATCTTGGCTAGCACAGATCTCTAGCAAAAAAAAAAAAAAAAAAAAAAAAAAAAAAAAAAAAAAAAAACTAACACATATTGGAGATGAGGTTTTGTCACTAAACTACAAGAGAAAACAGTGTGTGTATGCCTTCATCAGTTTTCCTTTACAGACTCAAGAGATAGAGCATATATGAATGAAAATAAACCTATAAATAGTTTCTCTCCAAGTCTGAAAGAAGCACACACACACACACACAAATACTCCGTTTTCTCTTATACAGTAGTTTACTGCCAAAAGCTATCCAATCTACGATCTACGTTTGCCACTTCTATGTGTTTTAACAGGAGAACTAGATGGATGAACTTGGAATTTGTAAAGTGTAGATGGGTCATTTTGAACAAAATATGTAAAGTGTAGTTGGTACACTTCAACAGGCAAGCATCGATATGTTAGTTTTACTAAAACTGCTTTAGTATGAGCACATTTTGCTGATTACAAGAATGAACATATGTGACTAAATTTGTATTGTAAATTATGTATAACTTGATGTGAAATAAAATTAAATAAATTTCTTCGTGCTAGCAAGATTTGTCACCAAGCTATGGGGCTCTCTTCACTATGATAAGACCAGTACTAGAAGTTGGTTATTTCCAAGCCAAGAGCAAGTTGATATTTACCATCACATATAGCACAACATCCTCCCAGAGGAATATACTGATCAGCACATTCCAGACTGGGACACTGCACTCCCTCACAATCTGAAACAAAAACAAAATATTTTTAATTATCTGATATATTAAGGAAAATAAACATAAATAAATAAATAAATTTTGGCCACAACAATCAACATGTAAAATGTAAGTGGTGCTGTGATCTAGCGGAAAGTTTAAAAATTTCTCTAGATCGCAGTGCAACTTTTATATGTAATTTTACTGTTGTTCGTTAACCCTGTTTTCTTGCACCAAATAAAAAAAAATAATAATAATAAAAAAAAGGGGGGGCATTCTATTTGAATAACCATTGTTGATCACCATTTTAAAAGCACAGGGTTTACGAACAGAGTTTTTGTATTCTTGCATTGTATCGGCAAAAATTTTATTTACGTACATCATTAAATCTCAACACAGCGATCGTTTCTATCGCACTTTAAGCTCCGCCCCTGGGATAGAGTACTTAAAGTTAGCACAGTTCAAACTCTTATTGCTGCGACAGGTAAAGGTATAAGAAGGACCGCTGTCTTAGGTTTAATGGACTAATTTTCCCAACAAGAGCTTCCTATCCTGTTTATACGTCTGTTGTCCTCGTTATGTGAAGCTGTCTATTGAATAGCGTGCAAGTCTTGTGCTGATATAGAAGATTACGTACCATTGGTAGAACAGCCCTGTACTTGGGTACACTCCACTTGTCCATCCTCGCAGGTGCACATAGAGCAGCGATCAGGTGCCCATGTGTCGCCATCCTCGTACTGTCGTCCTTCAAATGTACAGCCTGGGGGAGGTTCTGAAACACCACAAGTCATATATTACATAGCAGCATTTGCATGTATTTTGTTGCACTGGTGTGACTGAATTTAAATCTACATAAATAATTCTTTTTATTCAAAATTAAGACATATATTGAGAAAAATAAACCATCGTGGTTAGGTATGATAAATTTGAAAGAAAAAGATAGGAGAAAACCAGTGCCGGTGTAATCATAGTAAAGGGAGTCCCTTAGCTTGGTAAAAATCAATTGCTAGCGCACACACATAAAAAAACTAAAATCTTTTGGAGAGCTTTCAGCACTAAAATAGAAAACAGAGTGTGCAGTTTTGCCTTGGTCAGTCCTTATTACGTACATATACATACAGACTCACAGAGAAATCAATGAGTTCATATTATAATTGCTCTCCAATTATGTAAAGGACTATATAAAGAAGGCACACATGACATATACTGTAGTACATACTCCATTTCTCTTGTATGTAGTTTATAGTGCCAAAAGCTATCCAATGATCCAATATGTATGTTAGTTTTTATCACTCGGTCAAGGATTTTTATGCCTGGAGTAATTGGGCACCCATATATATAAATTAATTTTTGGGTAAATCATACAATTCTAAGACTTTTTTTTTATGTTTTACCCAAAAATTAATTCATAGGGGGTGCCCAATTTCTCCAGGCATACCCTTTTTTGTTCAAATTCAATTAGTTTCTTTATTCAGCAACAGAGCAAGTCCAAATACACTGAATATAATAGAGTCAAAACAATACAAAAAGACAAAACAAACATAAAAGACACATCATCCATGCCTCAATCAAACCTCCCTCCAAACGCATGCAAAGATATACGTGTCTGGAGGGAGGTCGGACCTCGGCATGTTGTTGTTTTCCACGGTTAGTTTTTCAATTATATGTAAATATTGAATTGCACTGCATTTACGTATATATATCACGTATTAATATTTGTGTTTAACAACTATGTACATTTGATATGTATATATTTACCTGTGATGCCTGGCTCAGTTTCGACGACACTCGCTCTCACCGGTATCACAGGTTTAGGAGTTGTTGTGGTCGTAGTAGTGGTGGTCGTTGAAGTGGTGGTTGGTGCACTGGTGGTCGGCTGAGGGGCTGCAGGGGGTTGTCTAGCAGGGGGGCTAGGTGTAGCACGTGCTGAAGGACTGGGGGGCTGTCTAGCGGGGGGCCCAGCAGGCGGTCTACCAGGACCCGCAGGAACTCGAGCTGCATGTTACAAAATGTAAACATCAAATCACATGTTCGCGCTCACGCTTTGTTTACATTGTGCATTTTGATCTTCATTTTAAGCGGGGAAAAAATTGTTTAAAACTTTTTCTCTCATATTTTTTTACATTAAATACTAAATTAAAAGAATGCTGGTAATTATTTACTAAAGCTAAATGTAGAATATTAAATAAAAGTTGTTTCGTTGTACTTTTTTAGATTTCAACATCAGTAAATTGGCATCTTTAACTCGAGGAGAAAGCACAAAGTTTTTATTTTAAAGTTAGGCAACCTGTGGCACGACAAAGCTGAACAAGTTGCCTACCTATCTGGGATGAAATTTTTTTGTTTATGGAAATTAATTATTTGTTGGTAAAAAGTATTTTAGTGACGTGACAACCGCTAGTGAACTGAGGTGGAGCAAATTATAATATTTTATACTTACTAAATAATTATACATTTTGTTTATTTATTATTTTAATTAATTATAATTATTTAATTAATTATTTACTTACACGGTGGAGTCCTGGTAGGTGGTGGAGGGGGAGGTGCCGGTGTAGTGGTTGATCGAGCTCCTGTAGAAAAATAAATCAGAACAGTGAAAATAAAACAGTTGTTAATCATCAATGGAAATAAATAACCTGTAGTCTTTATATGACTTTAAAAAAAGGAGAGCTAATAAAAAAAGAAAATCACTTTGGTTTTGTCTTTCAAATATATTATGCTATGTATTTCTGTTCATGTTATTTTAATAGCACTTACAAGTGGAGTGCGCCAACCAATCGCATAATATAGGTACGAGAAAGGAGAGGAACCTCTTTTCTATTCTTGAGCAATTCGGGACTATGATTTTATTTTTTTTGATTTATTTTCATGATATTATTTTAAGGCTACTTAATTTTTGTAAGGAAGTTATTTTCAATAAATTATATTTTTATGCAATGATTATTACTATTAGATTAAAGAGCGGGCAGTAAATATAGTAAAAAAAAAAGAATAAAAAGGATTTTTTTTCTTTAATTCTTGAAAGGAAAGGAAAGGAAAGGAAAGGAAAGGAAAGGAAAGGAAAGGAAAGGAAAGGAAAGGAAAGGAAAGGAAAGGAAAGGAAAGGAAAGGAAAGGAAAGGAAAGGAAAGGAAAGGAAAGGAAAGGAAAGGAAAGGAAAGGAAAGGAAAGGAAAGGAAAGGAAAGGAAAGGAAAGGAAAGGAAAGGAAAGGA
The DNA here is from genome assembly GCA_949318235.1 of Ecdyonurus torrentis. Classification (NCBI taxonomy): domain Eukaryota; kingdom Metazoa; phylum Arthropoda; class Insecta; order Ephemeroptera; family Heptageniidae; genus Ecdyonurus; species Ecdyonurus torrentis. Next base: position 20,097,876 of record OX439134.1, read on the forward strand.
AAGGAAAGGAAAGGAAAGGAAAGGAAAGGAAAGGAAAGGAAAGGAAAGGAAAGGAAAGGAAAGGAAAGGAAAGGAAAGGAAAGGAAAGGAAAGGAAAGGAAAGGAAAGGAAAGGAAAGGAAAGGAAAGGAAAGGAAAGGAAAGGAAAGGAAAGGAAAGGAAAGGAAAGGAAAGGAAAGGCAGATAACAATGATGCGTTGAAAGATAAATAGATGTAATTTAATTCAGACATGTATACATTATAATACATAAGCGGGTAATAAAGCGAGTGAGATGACGTCACGGTCCATGGTATTTGACTGATGCTGGGCCGAGGGAGGGGGAGGTCATCTTTAGTGGCTGACCTGTGTGCACCACTCGCACAGTTTACAAAAATTGATCTCTATATGCGTCTGTTTTGAAAAACAAGTTAGATACAAAGTATAGATCATAACGATGCCGACACACACACAAAGTAGCATAGATTATTTTTGATTGATATTTATTATTAATAGATCACTAAAATACGAATCGATTTTAATTTTTGTCTATTACACTCCAGTTAATTTTAATAAATTGATTTTATTTTATATTAATTAATTAATATATATTTTGATATATTGTAAAGTTTTTTTTTTTTTTTTTTACTATATGAAGTTAATACAGACGTAAAAAAATTATTTTCTTAATTTACGCTGCATTGAACAATTGTTATATTTTAGAGCACAAATGTTGTTATTGTGGGAAAAAAACATAAATAATTATGCTGAACATCTTAACTATTATGCTATGTAGTAATAATCACTACAATATATGGTATAAATTGTGTTTGTTTTTATGCTTTCTCTACTTTTTGTAAAATGATTAAAACGTGCTGTTAAATTCTTATAATACAGTATTGCATAGAGACTCTGTAAAGTACAACGAGCCAAAACTACTTTCAAGTACGTAGAGTTGTTCGTAAACCCTGTTTTCTTGACCCACGAAAATGTGCATTCCATTTTAATAACCAAAGTTGACCGTAATTTTAGTATTAGAAAACAGGCTTTACGAACAGCATTAGAAAAATTTAATGTTAAAAAAAATCTGCAAATTTTGAATAAGACTGAAAATAAAAAAGTAATATTTGAAAATATTTCCTTAAAATTTGTATCATAATAGTTATCTTTGAAAATGATCGACACATATTTAGTAAACCACAAAACTTTTTCAGCTGGAATATTTAGCGTAAGATTAATGTGTGTCTTGTATCATCTGGTTTGACGCTCTCTCTCTCTCTCTCTCTCTCTCTCTCTCTCTCTCTCTCTCTCTCTCTCTCTCTTAGTTAAAAAATGTAACTTGAATCAACAAACATCTCGGTTAAGCGTAGCGACTAAACTAGCGGGCAGAGAGAGAGAGAGAGAGGCCATGTGGAAGCGATATAACACAAACTTCGACTGTTTTTTTGTTTTAACTAAAAGGCACTGACTGACTGATGTCTACTAGAGTAATCTTCTTCTTTTGAAGGACGTTACCAAAAAAAAAAAAAAAAAAAAAAAAAAATCACACTTTTTTATAGGCATTTATGTATGCATATTTTTTATGGTCTATTTGAAATCGAGACCTTTATATAAATGTTTTAGTAGTTTTTAGCTCCTTTAACACATAATTAAAGAATATCTAAGTTAGTTACTTGTTTACATAGTGAAAGTGGATTTCTAGTTTAAAATTTAAATAAATTTACTATAGAAACATTTTATTTGTATTCAGTTTTTTTTTATTATTATTCCCCTCCCCCCCCCCCCCCCCCCATTTTTCGTTTGTCACGTGTTTTGAGAAAATTGGGCAAAATTTGCGAGGCTGCCCACTAAAACTCACACACATACATGTATCTGAATGTAAATGCATTTATTTTATTTTTATTATTAGGCCTATTCTTTTATTTTATTTTATTTTTTATTATATTATTTACTTATTTTTATTTTTTGAAAACTATATAAAAGCATACCTAATACCTATACACCTACTATTCCTACTATTATTGTAAAATTTTCAAAGGTGGTGAAAAATTATTAAAATTTCATATTAGCCAAAAACTTAAAACATGTAAAAGTATGTCTAGTATTCCACATTTAAATATGTGTGACCTCAGTGCAGTATAGTTTTCTCGGCACAAACACACTATAAGAGGCTTCTACAATGTTAAATTAGTACATTTTACTTACTTAAACATGCAAAAGTGTGTCTAGTATTCCACATTTAAATATTTGTGATTAGCACAATTAATAGTTAAGATGTTCAGCATAATTATACTTAATGAAATTACAAAGTAGTAACGTTCGTGCTCTATAGAAAAAAGAGATATTAAGGGGGTAGGCGATCGACTGATATCTCGCAAACCAGACGGTCGCGAATTATATAATATAAACAATAAAACAATATAATATATATATATTGTAACATATACAGTATATATAACAATTAAATAACAATATATATATAAAGAAAGAAGAAATGTTACTTAAAAGTTTAGTTACGTCAAATATGTGAAAACACGATCAAAATATTTAAGTTATTCCACTTTACAGATAACATGTAAAAGTGGAAATTCAAATTTTAGAGGCAAATATTAGTCAAATTAAAAACTTTTTTTTAAATTAAAATATTACTAAAACTTTTTTCAGAACAAAAAAAAAATTAAATAGAAAACAAATCAAATAAAATAAATTTACTCGATTTTATTTGAAAATTATAGTAGTGTTTGTTTTGTTGCAAATAAATTATGTACAAAAATTATTGTGAAAATATAGTTCTTTTAGCGATTTCCAATCCATGTCGGTTAGTGTTGTTAAAAATCTTTCACAAAATTTGTTAAGTATAACACTTTTTTTTTTTTTTTTTTAAATTCTTTACATAAAGTAAAAAAAAAAAAAAAAAAAAAAAAATCATACGGACACAAAATAAACACATATCAAAATTATGCTAGCTCAATGTCAGAACCATTTATTCTCATAAAATCATAATTTATACTATATATTGCATATTATCTCTAACATAATTATTATGTTCATACGCATAACATCATTATTTATGCACTTCCATATTAACAATATATATTTGTTATATTATATGTAACAAAAATCTGATTGATCGTTGCAGCAAAAATTATATGTAATTTTTTCTCCTTGTATATTATGATTATTGATTATTATTCATATATTCAAAGCTTTATAAATAAATACACGGAAAAAATTGATTCTAAAGATAGCGGTAGCAGGTATAACACGTATGATACCTGTAAATTTAAACAGGTATTTTTACCTGGGCCAGGTATTAATATATTATACAATGTCACAGGTGAAATGTAATTTAATCTAGGTGAGACATTACTTTATATTGTTGTATGTTTTACCTGCATTATAGGTATTATTTTATACTGTAATACCTGTTCCAGGCTAATGTTTACCTGTTGTGATTTACAGAATTATTTACACGGGACCGCAATTTATGTGCCTGCCCGATTTAATTTTTCAGTGCATCAATAATTTTTTATTAATATTTTTGTTTATTCAATAAACACACTTGGTATAGATAGACATAAATGAATATAAGTTAATTTTTTAGTACAGAGAGAGAGAGAGAGAGAGAGAGAGAGAGAGAGAGAGAGAGAGAGAGAGAGAGAGAGTATAGAGACAAACAGAATAAACTACAGAATTAGAAGATCAAAGTTCCAAATGGTCCACGTCTTATAAAAGACAGATAAATCTAAATTAACCCGAACTTAATCTTAATAACAATTCACTTTTACTTTCAGCTTCACCACAAGTAATAAAACTTACAAATATATTATAAGACAAAGACAGTATTATCTCTTCTGTATATATGTCATTGTGTACTACATGTATATGAGGAGAAAATAAATAAGTAATCATCAGGATTAGTACCCTGAGTAATCATTATGTTATGTTCTCTTTTCATCATCATTCATTCGTTCGTTCGTTCGTTCGTTCGTTCGTTCGTTCGTTCGTTCGTTCGTTCGTTCGTTCGTTCGTTCGTTCGTTCGTTCGTTCGTTCGTTCGTTCGTTCGTTCGTTCGTTCGTTCGTTCGTTCGTTCGTTCGTTCGTTCGTTCGTTCGTTCGTTCGTTCGTTCGTTCGTTCGTTCATTCATTCATTCATTCATTCATTCATTTGTCCATTCATTCTTCATTCGTTCGTTCATTCGTTCGTTCGTTCGTTCGTTCATTCATTCATTCATTCATTCATTTGTCCATTCATTCTTCATTCGTTCGTTCATTCAAAATTATGAAAAAAATATGTTTTTAATTAACAATTTTATAATATGTTTGATTTTGCAATTACTTTTTGAGTAATCTTGAGCTATACGATTGATTGTTATTATTTGGAACTTTTTTAAGCTTTTTTAAGCTTTTTTTTTTTTTTTTTTTTTTTTTTTAGACTTAAATTTAATACTGTATATATATTTCTGTTATTTTAACACTTATTGTTTTAGTTTTACTGTATTTTTGATACAAATGCATACGAGAAGTAAAATTTATTTGCAATTACTTATAATTTTTTAAGTATATAGAAATAAACTCCAAAAATTGTATCTAGATTTCTTTAAATATTAGAAAAAAGTATTGGAATTTATTTTATAGTTTGTTATTTTAAACGAATAATAGAAATATTATTTATTGCTTATTTTAAAACTTAATCCAAAATGTACATTGAATTAATTTTGAAATCGGCAATCTGAAATATATTACTATCAATAGATGTACTGTACTTTGGTATATAAATATTTTTTTATCAACATTTTGGAGATAAAAAACCCTTCAAATTCTTAACGACTCTTTGAATGTAAGGAAGAAAATTAACAAGTGTTGAATTTTTTTTTTTTTTTTTTTTTTTTTTTTTTTTTGGCCAAGATTTTTTAACAGTTAATTTTGCGTGATTTTAATGTTACAAACTTCAATCCAAATTCAAGTATTTTTTTAATAGAAAGTCAATTTTTTACAACAAAATTCAAAATTAAAATTTTACATATTTTCCATTGAGAAAATAAATGGGATCGCCTATACCCTTAGATCCCACTGAATTGTTACTCATTTATACGGGATAACGCACAATAATAATAATAATAATTTTTAACATTGCGGGACGATAATATAGCATGTTTGTGAGAAAATTACTGTACTATATAAGGTCAGAAATATTTAAATGAGGAATACTAGACATATTTTTACTTGTTTTATGACACTAAAATCTAATTATTTAACATTGTAAAAGCCTGTGTTTTTTATTTGAGAAAAAGGCAGCACTCGTGCGAGATCAGAAAATTTAAAAGAGGCATAGTGGACAGACACTTTTATGAAAAATGCGTCTTTATAAAAAATAGTTTTTTTTTTTTTTTTTTTTTTTTTTTTTTTTTAAGAATGAATTATTGTTATTTATTTTTTTACAGTGCAATTTTTTAATGTTAAGATTTTTAGTACCACTAGCAATACCCGCTCTAACTTAAAGTTACACTTTTTTTTTTTTTTTTTTTTTTTTTTGTTCACTCACCATTTCCATTTGGCACAGGGTTTCCATTTTCATCATACTCATCATAATAGTCTGTAGTATAATCGTACTCGGTATCGTACTCTCCGTTACTATTTTGTTTTCTAGCTTCTATAGAAATAACTAACATTAAAACTAGTTGAAGATAGAGGAGCCATGGAACCCATGGCGGTGTAATCCGCCGCATGTCGTCACTTGGTCTGAGATCACTGGTACACTGTGGCCGCGAGCCTTCATCTCAACTCTTCTTCAGCTCAGAAAGAAAGAGAGAGAGAGAGGAGGAGGAAGAAGCTTATGTCATTTTTTTTATAAACCATAGCATAGAAACATTGTATATAATATCACAATTTATATTATAAATATTTTTATCATCTGCATATTTGAAAAAAAAAAAAAAAAGTTATAGACAGACTTGTAGCCGTTACCTAAATTTTCTATAATGTTAATGTTAAGTTAATTTCATTTAAAACGTTAACGATAACGTTGACTCTAATCTCTACCTCCTAATTTTTCCACCTTTAGCGTTAACTTACGTTAACTATAACTGTAGCAGCGTTTTTAAAAGATGTGCATTTTTTTATATATATTATTTATAATTTTAACTATTTTTCACTAAGTATTTTTAATGATAGATATGTTAGCATCAAAACCCGAAATTGACCCAAACTAGGTATTTTTGCTCATTTCGGCTTTTGGTTCGTCGCTTTTTGCCAAAACCCGGAATGCCACTTTATTTCGGCTTTTGGTCACGAAATTTTGATCCATACTAGTTTTGAGCATTTCGCAAAAAGCAAAACCCGGTGTAAACATTTATATCTAGTTTTGGTCTTTGAATTTTAACCAGAACTAGTTGTGGTCAAAATAGAAAAATCAAAACTCGAAAAATGAACATTTCTCAACTCAATTATTTGATATAAGAAAGAGAGAGAGAGAGAGAGAGAGAGATATTATATCACGACCCGTTAAATATAAAAAGTAAAAATATTTATTTTAATTTACAATAATAAGAGTGATATTATTATGACTTATGACTAATTTCCCGCATATTGGTTCAAAGTTCAAGTCCACCTTACTTTATCCAGTGATAACGATTTATTTTAAAATATTTCTTGTGCGTATATTCAGTTGACTGTTTGTCTCTGTGCTGAAAACATGGTTTATAACTGCATAATATTCGTTAGAAAGAGAGGATAAGAAAGTGTTTGAATTTAAAAAGTTCACAACACACGTATATTGTTGGTGCGCAAATTATAAGTGAACATTTGGTTAGTGGTTTAATGGATTAGCTCTTAATTTACATTTAATCGTAAGTAGCCCCTTAAAATAATAATAATATACTCTATTACTACCATTACTGAATGGACCACTTGCAATAAAATGTTTGTAATTGTTGCAAAAAGGGAAAATGATTTTTAATTTTTTTTTTGTAAGAAATGCATTAAGAAAATTTCAAATTAATTTAAAAAGTACGCTCATTGCAAGTGGTCCATTGCTAGGTCAAACAGTAAGTTTATTTTTCGTATTGTCTCAATTTATATTCCGTATCTATAGCCATAAGATTTAGAGATTATGGTCAGCGCATTCTAATCAAATTAATCTTTCAGGCCATATATTTTGCATTTCAAGTAAAATAATAAAATATATTGTTTCAACACCTCAATTATAATACCAAAACATCGTGCATTTATAATATAATCATAGTCTTTTATCATTGCATAAAATTCTGAGTTGAGAAATGTTCATTTTTCGGGTTTTGATTTTTCTATTTTGACCACAACTAGTTCTGGTCAAAATTCAAAGACCAAAACTAGATATAAATGTTTACACCGGGTTTTGCTTTTTGCAAAATGCTCAAAACTAGTATGGATCAAAATTTCGTGACCAAAAGCCGAAATAAAGTGGCATTCCGGGTTTTGGCAAAAAGTGACGAACCAAAAGCCGAAATGAGCAAAAATACCTAGTTTGGGTCAATTTCGGGTTTTGATGCTGACAGATATACTTATTTAATAAATAAACAGGTATTTTTATATCTCTCGCCACATCTCTGATTTTTTTTTGTCAGTATATTGTTAAAATGACTTAAAAAGAAACGTTATATATCGCTATGTTAACTTTAAAATTTGTTAATATATATCTATAACGTTACTTTATGTACTGTTGTTGTTAATCTATATTATAAAAATAACCATGCAGTTAACAGTTTACGTTATAGTTAACTTAACATTAATGAACAACGTTAAACGACTACAAGACTATTCTCAGGAACTCGTACTTCCTAATTTCAAAATAAAAAAAATTAATAAACGATATATCGATCTTGTTGCGAAAAAAAGGCCTATCTCGTTTTTTGTCAGTGGAAGCAAAAGGCCTATCTCGTATTTTGTCAGTGGAAGCAAAGGGCCTATCTCGAGCGCCATCTACATAACGTTCGTGAACGAGATAGGCCTTTTGCTTCCACTGACAAAATAAGAGATAGGCCTTTTGCGTCCACTGAAAAAACAAAACAAGATAGGCCTTTTTTTCGCAACAAGATCGATATGTATTGTAAAAATTAATCGGCAATAGATGCAATTCAGAGCAAAGTGCTTTTAAAAAATAGCTTTGGAAAGTTTCTACACAGTTTTGCAAGAATTAACAGTTATGACGTCACTATATAAGCGTTAAAAATCTAATGATAAAAACGTAAGTGACGTCATAACCGTTAAGACCGAATAGGAAAAAAATGTAGACTTGCAAAGGTCAAGTTTAACGTTTGTTTCTGACCATTAATTTAAAAATTATAATTAAAAAAATATGTATACTGTTATTTTTTTCCTGCAAAATAATACTTTTAATTTCTTTCTAATAAATTTAGTACTTTTTTTTTTTACATTTTTTCTTCACCATTTAGCAGACTTGGGTAGTAACGACGTTACGTAATTTTACTACTTTAAAAAAATAATAATAATAACTTATATAACGTTATTACTTTTTGATAGCAGTAACGATTAACAATAACACGTTACTTTTCAAGTAATTTTTATCATGTAAGAAAACTAAATTTCTAATATTTTAAGCACTGAAAGACAAAAAAAAACTTCTAAATCTATATATATATATATATATATATATACTTTCGTCATTATTAGTAATTAAAAATTACTCTTATGATTTAAATCTTTCTATTTTACTATTTATAATTGATCGGAAAACAACATTATTAATAATTTTTTTAACATGTTTTTGAAATTATTATTATTTAATAACAAATTATTATAACAAATCAGTAACGTGGCCAAGTCTGCCATTTATTTAATACTTTTTGTTTTTTCCTATTTTTTTTTTTTTTTTTTTTTTTTTTTTTTTACTTAAAGGAATAGACCAGAGAAAAAAATAAGCATTTATATCACAAAATACTGGATGGGATTTACATAAATAATTTTAGTTTGTCTCAAAACCCAAACAGTAGCCTCGTAGCAGTGATCAGAAAATTTGATTTATGCAACCCGCACAACATTTTCATACTAATTTCTGCATGTTTTTGACGTCATAAACATGAATTTTCACGCAAATGGCATACTTTACAGTTTTTTCACGCTCTCTCGTGGGGCTATATTATCATTCTGGTAAAAATTGTCTTCAGTTTTGAAGATCCCACTTCGTGTTTATTCATTAAAAAGCACATTATTGTTTTATGTGGTCTATGGCTTTAAATATCTGCTCTTTATATATTATACTCTTCAGAAGGCGTGATTTGTAAAACTTCAACTGTTATATTTTGTATTTTTATTATTATTTAAGATTATTAAGAAATTCTTTAAAATTTTATTTTAAAAGTTATTGTTTTTAAATTAGAAATAATTTATTTTAATTCAAATCAAACGAATTTAATTGATTTATTGATCTTTTTTTTTATGAATTCTTATTTCAAATTTAAAGTACAATCATGACGACTATAAAATTTCTAATCTTTTTAAAAGAATTTTACTGCCTTTTATTTATCAAATATTTTAAAATGATATCATTTTTTTTCCGATTATTTTTATGAGCCATGCTGATAAAGGACAATATAAATTTTCTGAAATATTTGCGTTATTCTACGTGAAATTTGCATTTATTACCCATATGTGCAATGAATGAATGAATGAATGAATGAATGAATGAATGAATGAATGAATGAATGAATGAATGAATGAATGAATGAATGAATGAATGAATGAATGAATGAATGAATGAATGAATGAATGAATGAATGAATGAATGAATGAATGAATGAATGAATGAATGAATGAATGAATGAATGAATGAATGAATGAATGAATGAATGAATGAATGAATGAATGAATGAATGAATGAATGAATGAACACTAATAGAAAATTCAGTCATGTATACAGATATAGCAAATCGATGTGATTTTAACGTCAACATTAACTTACTGTGAATATACAGTACATAGTACATACAAATAAGTAAAATAAAAACAAAAATAAAAAACAAGTGCATGACTTCCTACGAAGTAAAGTAGACGTTATAATTTTTCAGAATTATATCTTACGTAATATATGAACTACAGTAATATATATAAAAAAAAAGAGAAGACTATACATAGGCGTACATATGAAGTAGCATCATATCATAATATATTTGTATGTCGGCTTTTTAACTTTGTGTCTAGCAGATTATGTGTATATATGTGTGTGTGTATAACATTACATTGTATAGTATGTACTTACTTACTTGAGATGTACTTTTTGTACCATAGCTAACTATGTCTCGCCGCCACGCATACATATATACTTATATATGTATATATTATGCAGATATATATATAGTACATAATCATATACATAAACATATATATATTGTACATATGTGATCCTCATCAAGTATCAATGAACGATTGTCATTCATCAACTACTTGGAATTACATACATCACGCCCGCCGCATGTAGCCTAATAGAAAAAAAACATACATAACATCATTATATAATTATATATTATATATATAATATATATATTGTAAAAAATTGAATTTCGAGCGAGGTGACATGATGAATGTAGAAAATTTTGATCTTACCTTTTTGACGACCCTGGGTTTTACAATCGCTGATAGTTTATATTGAATTTTAACAATTAAAATTACGTCACCAAAATGTACATATGTATTAAAAAATCAATTCACTAGTCTTTAAAAATTATACATATATGTTAAAATAACATCACACAAACATGCGTTTTGGGAAAACTTTATATATAAAAATATAAGTGTGTCAGTTTTTCTTACTCCTATATATGTCACTGAAACTATGAAATGTTGGTTCATCTCTCGTATTATATTATTATTTATTTATAATGTATTATTTTATGTATATTTGTGTATAATTTATTATATGATATATACATATTATACATAATATACATAATATACATAATATACAGCTAGCACAAAAGCATATAGCCGAGGTTTTGGGACGGGATCATGGGTAATGGGTAGGGGAGAACACCCCCATTTTCAGACCTGCATTTTCAGACCTGTCGGAGGGAGGAGTTCAGATGCAAATACATTATTATTAATTAAACGAAATGTATTGAAAATGAGCTAGCTTTACTTATTTTTGTCCGTATGTGCATATGAAAGTTAGTACAAATATTTTTAAAGTTATACATATTAGGGTTTTCATTAAAAATGTAATAAGTCATAAGATTTTATATTATGGTTAAATAAATAAATGTTATGTGCAGTAAGATGTTTTAGCTTAGCATAATCAGTTGGAATTAAAAATGTGAGGACAAGGGCGCTTACTGTGAAGACTGCTCGGCCAATGTGAAGGTCAAGTGTATCGGGGTTATCTCTCTCTCTCTCTCTCTCTCTCTCTCTACAACTACATACACAAAAACTTCAAGCAATTTGCGCTAACACGTGGTGAGAAATATGATAGCTATACATACATTATACATACAACGAATCATTAATTGACGATTAATTACAACAAACTGGTAGCTATAGTAGTGCTGTACTAATCTTATGATTGTATTTTAGCCTTCTTATGTGCATAGTGGCCATATTGATGTACAAAGTTACTTTTTTTTAATTTGTCAATAAAAATATTAATATAGATTTTACGGCTTATTGATTTATTATAGTTGAGCATTTATTTGTTAGTTAGTTAGTTAGTTAGTTAGTTAGTTAGTTAGTTAGTTAGTTAGTTAGTTAGTTAGTTAGTTAGTTAGTTAGTTAGTTAGTTAGTTAGTTAGTTAGTTAGTTAGTTAGTTAGTTAGTTAGTTAGTTAGTTAGTTAGTTAGTTAGTTAGTTAGTTAGTTAGTTAATTAGTTAGCAATTCAGTCAGTTAGTTAGTTAGGGATTTTTTTCTTGATTTACACATTTATTAATTAATTATTACATTACTTATTACAAATATAAATTTCAAAGACTAAACACATTTTAAGTATTATTAACATGACGCGTAAGTAAATTTAAAGCGCGTCGACAGATAAACAAAAGTTGGAACATCTAAAATAACATTTTAGAATTAGCTATATATATTTTTTTTTATATTATATAATTCAAAATTAGTTATTATCCAAAACACAACATGGCTCATTTACATTTTAATTGCATAGTTACAACACAATAGTATTTTATGCTATACAGTAATATAGCAATATATATATACTATATATATTGCTATATATTATAATAGCTATACTAGGCTATATTTTTTTAAATATTTATATATCACGATAATTAAGGTTAGTTCAGTACATACTTATTCGATATGTTGATACAATTTTTTTTATTTTTTTTCTTCTATTTCTATTTTTGCGTGGAAATTATTGAATATTGAGATTGACTATATTATGTTTTAAATTTAATTATATTTTTTATTATTAGTGATACAGTTTTAGTATTACTTGCTTAATTTGACTGAATAAAAAAGTAACCGTTATAGCTACCACGATTTCTATATACTTTTTCAATGTTGACAAAATAATGTATACAAAAGATATTTAAGGAAATATATTCCTTACAAAGCTTCATTCAGTATTTTCTAACTCACATATAATATAGTAAACATCGATCTATAACGTAAATTTGACCAGGTCTAATATTAGAAACTCACCACAAAGCTGTTTAAATGAATGTTTAAAATATAAAACTAATATAGCACTGAAATGTATTAGAAAATATCTAATTCTCCACTACGACTAAAAACTACACTGATAAAAGATATATTTATTGACAAAATAATAAAGTGCAGGACAGCGGGCAATTTCTTATCACTTTTAGTTGAAATACGGCTTCCTATTTGTTAATTTGTATTTTGAACCAATACGAAGCCGTATTTCTTATCCTATCCGACTAAAACTGATAAGAAATTGACCGCTGTCCTGCGCTTAAGTAACTTTATTAAGGCGTTGTGAGGGCTTAATTGACAGCCCTATTTTACAAAAACTTGACCATAACATTACAGGAGAATATTACATAAGCAAAAAATTAATTGTTTATTTTATTTTATGGGGACTTTTTTTTTTTTTTTTTTTTAAACGTTCAACCAGATTTTGAGCTTTTAAATGAGAATAATTTACCCTTAAATAATTGTAAATGTTGCTAAAATTGAGTTAGAATTCTAACTCTAGCCTCCCCCTTCTCTCTCTCTATCTCTCTCTCTTTCTCTCTCTCTCTCTCTCTTTCTCTCTCCAGTAGTGTATCTTATTCTTTAAACGCCATGGATTGTCACTCTTCATTTTAAATTTTAAATTACAAAGCAACTCGATGATAAATTGTAATTTAACAGTTCTCTCTCTCTCTCTCTCTCTCTCTCTCTCTCTCTCTCTCAACAGTCTAAAACATACTTGATTGACTTGAGTGATATTTTTGCGTTGCACAATCCTCTTAGCTTTCAATTCAATTAACATTAAACTTCCTGCAGTTGCACTCGAACTGTCAACATTTAATTAACAAACTTAAAACTTAACTGCAGAGTAAATTGTATAAGTATATTGCAACGCTTTTGTAACCACGGTATATTTAATTAATATTGTTCAACAAAGAATATAGTTTTTTTTTTTTTTTTTTTTTTTCTTTTTCAAAACTGTAGTTTCATTTAAGTTAAAGTCGACGCAATAAGTGAGTACAAAATAACATTGGCCGGTATAGGAAAATGCCCCATTTTTCCAGTTTAAAAATACTTCGCAATTTTTTTGAGAGCATTGAAGCTGTTAACAGGTTGAATTAGTACCTCAAGTATGCAAGAAAAATAATAATCACCGAAAAATAGCACATTTTCCAAAGAAAATAGCCAAAAACTACGTTTGTCCTATGATGAGCAATGTTATTCATTGCTCAAGAAGAGCATCAAAAAGCACTCAGAATGACGTCATGCGCACACACCCTGTATATAAAAAGAAAATGAATTCTATATACCACCCAACAGAATAAACCCAATAACATGTGATTTAATAGAAATGCATGAGATGAGGTGAACCTCTGACTTGACGTGGATCACTACCACTTTGCACTGCCAGGACTGCATGGCCAGAGACATGAATACACTTAGCTGTCATGCCTGAACATCTCACCTACAGTTTTACCTGTGACACACGGACATATGCACGGACATCAACGTGTGGAGAACACGAGAGCTCATTCAGTGAATACCACGATCTCTGAAATAATAATAATAATAACACTGAGAATGAAAATTAAAAATCTCTCGCATGGTATAAATTAATTTGATATGAATATGATATGAAAATTTTATATGAAATATATAGTTTGAAAAACGTATTTTTTTCCCCAGAATATTAACAATTTCTATAGCATAAAGACGATATTCTAGGATTTAACATTAACAATTATGCTATACAATATAGCTCTAACTTGTATGCTGTGTAAGCTATACGCACAACAATACATTTAATATGTGCACATACTATGGCATAAATTACATTGTTAATGGACCACTTGCAATAAAATGTTTTTAATTGTTGCAGCAAGTAAGTGAAAACGATTTTTACATAAGAAATGCATTAAGAATTATTTTAAAAAGTTCGTTCATTGCAAGTGGTCAATTATCAAAATAAATATTGCTGATATTGTGCTGAAAAATAATTATACTCTTTTTTTCTTTAATTCGACATATTCTATAGACTTTATTGACACTATAGATAACATGCAAGGACCCAGCTACTACTATATATATTACAACGAAACCAAAAGTATATTTAAGTGTATGTTAAATTGCTGGCCAGCAAGACAAAGACAAGTGTAAAAGACGTAAATTACGGTCTATCTCAGTTTTGATTACATAAGTTGAGGTCACGTGGTCTCGTACATCTTCATTGTTAACATTCAAACTAAAGCAGGTGCACTTCTTGTATTATAGTACTGTACCATAGTATACTGTGTGTTAAATATTTTGCCTAGATCAATTTCATAGCAATAATAACATTATTTATGTTACATATAGTATATCAGTTACTGATGTATTATTGTTTATATGTCATTAAGTAATATAGATATGTGCGTGAGTGAGTGAGTGAATGAATGAATGAATGAATGAATGAATGAATGAATGAATGAATGAATGAATGAATGAATGAATGAATGAATGAATGAATGAATGAATGAATGAATGAATGAATGAATGAATGAATGAATGAATGAATGAATGAATGAATGAATGAATGAATGAATGAATGAATGAATGAATGAATGAATGAATGAATGAATGAATGAATGAATGAATGAATGAATGAATGAATGAATGAATGAATGAATGAATGAATGAATGAATGAATGAATGAATGAATGAATGAATGAATGAATGAATGAATGAATGAATGAATGAATGAATGAATCAATGAATGAATCAATGAATCAATGAATGAATCAATGAATCAATGAATCAATGAATCAATGAATGAATCAATGAATCAATGAATGAATCAATGAATCAATGAATCAATGAATCAATGAATCAATGAATGAATGAATGAATGATTGAATGAATGAATGAATGAATGAATGAATCAATGAATCAATGAATCAATAAATCAATGAATAAATCAATGAATAAATCAATGAATAAATCAATGAATCAATCAATGAATGAATCAATTAAAGAATCAATGAATGAATCGATGAATGAATCAATGAATGAATCAATGAATGAATGAATATATGAATCGTTCATAGGATTATGGTGTAATATAGGTTTTCCATCGTCATGCATATTAATAATAAATAATAATATAATAAAATATTCTGAGTTAATTTCATACAATAATATAAGACTGCACAGTTGCACATTGATTTTACTATGTTTTATTGTATACTTGGAAAAATTAAATTTCGTAATTTATGCTACATTGAACAATGGAGCTTATCAGTTTAGCGCGCGGGGAGATGTGGGGAAAGCTAAGGGTCCCCTAATTTAACATTACGCTTATGGGTAAAAACATGTTTTTTTTTGCGATTTTTGAGCAAACTACTGCACCGATATCGGAAAAATTTAAATGAGAAATTCTAGACATACTTTTGCGTTTTTTAAGCCATAGAAATTTTTTTAACAATTTTTTAAACTGATAACCTCAATTGCTATATTGTAGAGTATAAATGTTGCTCTTTTGAAATAACATAAGTATCTATGCTGAACATATCTTAACTATTAGGCTATTATTACAATATAGCGTAAATTATGATGTGATGCATAAATGTTGCTGCATTGAGCTAGCATAATTATTACTAATTATAATTACATTTGATAATAATAATAATAAAGATTTTACTGAGACAATACAATACAAACATTGCAGCACATAGTCAAACGAGGTTGCTCAACAGGAGATCAAAAAATGAAAATTTCATACAACATTTGATAACCAAATAAACAAAAGTATACAGACAAAAATAGCTACGTAATAATTATGCCAACTCTTTTTCAGCACATTTTGTTCAATACAGCATAATTTATGCTATACTTCATAAGAATTATGTTATAAAACATAAATATTATGTTGTCCAGGCACAATTATTTCTGCTGTTTTTATTTAGCTTCATTTATATACTATAATGAAATAAATGCTGCATAAATTACGTAATTTATTCAGTCCGTGATAGCATAAATTACGTAAAACAAATACAAAACACTACTACAAGTACTATTGTTTAAATAATATTTAAAGGAATATAGATCAGAAGAAAACATAAGCATTTATATCACAAAATATTTGATCGGACTTACATAAATAGCTTTAGTTTGTCACAAAACCCAACTGTAGCTCCGTAGCAGTGATCAGAAAATTTTGATCCATGCAATTAACATTTTTTTTTTTTTTTTTTTTTTTGCCGAAAAAAGTTTTATTAATATTTTTAACAATAAAAATCAATATGACTTAGTTCTAAAGTTAGAATTTTTACATTTACGTTATCTTTAAAGTGGATTTGTATATCTTTGACATAACTAAATATATAACTTTTAAGTAACATTTCGTGACCGTTCGGTTTGTCAGATATAAACTGGTCAACTAGCTACCTCAAAGTTCTTTTATATACACAGAAAACATAAATGTGACACATTATTCAGTTACATAGATGTAACTCTTCAGTATACATTCCAATAACTGATTTGAAAAATGTTGAAACAGTAACTTGTTAGTATAAACGTTATTTCTTTAGCGAGAACAGTTAGCACTTCTCATCTAGAAAACTTTGTATGTACATCTAAAAAAAAAATAATAATAATAATAATAAAAAAATCAAAAAAAATGTCTACATGTTAACTTTTTAGTTTTTTTTTTCCGTGTATATATGTTATATAATATTTATTTTATATATCACAAAAAAATTAAGAAATAGATTTCAATTCTTAAAAAGTTCTGTATAAAATTGTGATACATGCATATGAGATCTGGAAACACATGAGAGAGAGAGAGAGCTAATTTTGTCGTCGCATGCAGACAACCGTGTCATCATAATCCTCAAGAAATATACATGGTGTGACATCATGGACCAGTGACGTCACGTGAATATAAATCTTGATTAGTTTTGCAGACACTGTGGCGAGGCTGCGAGAGAGAGAGAGAGAGAGAGAGAGAGAGAGAGAGAGAGAGAGAGAGAGAGAGAGAGAGAGAGAGAGTTAACGCACTTGCCAATGTGTGCTTTATATTTTACAGACGCTAACTCATTTTCATATAGCAAACAAAAAAATACACTTGATATAATAAATTTATAAGTATATAAAACATGATGCAAAACATTTTCTATGATTTCTGTTAATGTTATTTTCAATATCGGTGTTATCACTGTGTAAGTAAAGTGCTATAGGTACCTTATTTATGCCAACAAACTCCATTAATTGTCAAAAAAGGATAGTTAAAACAGAAAATTTCTCATCACTTTTGCATAAAAAAAGACGATTGGAAAAAAAAAAAACTTTTTACGTTGAAGCATGTTGCAAGAAAACCGGTCAGTCAATTTTATTTCTAAGAACAGTTTTAAAATTTTCTAACCCTTGGCTACAAAATGATTTATAAAAAGTTAGTTTTATTTTATTTCTTCGTATTTTATTTTGCATTTTAAAATGCGCACTTTAAAAAAAACACCCAGTATATATTATTATTATATCATAAAATATATAACTGATTTACGTAAAAGTGTTTTAATCCTTCATTTTAAAATCTTAAATTTTGGCACACTTTTGGTCTCAGGATATAACCAACAATTAACTCCAGGATCCTGATTAATTGTGTTTAACTAACACAAGTTCTTCTAACAAACACCAAAATACTGCAGGACCCTCGTGCAGTTCTCCATCTTGGCTTTGTTGAGCTTGGAGCAGCTTACTTGTGGATTATTGGTGACCGGATACATCATGAAACAAAAACAATAAAATTATTTTAATTTCTATTATTTATAAAAACAAATCATATTTTATAAATCTCTAATTTACAATTTTTAAATTGATCTTGTATAAAATTTAAAGAGATAGGTGACAAAGTGATTGCTCAGAGCGCGAGTAAAAAACTTCTTCATGTTCCATTTTGTTGTGTCGTAAAAAACTAAGCCGTTTAGAATCAAAATATTAGACTTTCCATATTTAGCAAAGATAACTGGTATTATCTTTTATTTCAGTAAAAGTAATAGTTCATCATCGCAACACCATGCACACCATTTTATACAAAAGAAAACCTGCACTAAGTTAGCAAATGTTTACTCACAACTCACAATGTTTAGAGAGTATCTACAGTATAGGGTCTATGCATTCATGTTAAAGTCGACGCCATGTTATGGATAACGCAATAACATGGGTGACATAGGAAAATAACTCATTTTGCCAATATGCAATATTTTTGAGAGCATTGATGCTGTAAATATGTTGAATTTTTCTCAAGTATATGAGAAAAATAACAATAAGAGAAAATGAATCGATTTCTCAAAGAAATTTGGCTTAAATGAAGTTTGTCCTATGCTGAGCAATGTTATTCACTACTCCAGTATGGCCTCCAAGCGCAACAAAATATGACGTCATCCGCCGTCATCCGCATACACCCTATATACTGTATAAAAATGAAATACTTTGATTTTGCACGAGTATATTTTCACTAAATATTCAATCTTGTAATATAGAGGCTAGTGTCGATGTAAGTATGATGAGTACAAAACATACATAGGTTCTCCATAAACATTATTATGGTAATTGTACTAGTTATCGGCATGCTTGCCGCAATTATCGACAGTTGTGTTTGCTGATTTTTTATAACAATTTACACTCATTTGAGAGTTTTTGAAATTTTTTAACAAAAATTATTGCTTAAAGCCATAGACCACATAAAACAGCATGTGCTTTTGAATGAATAAACACGAAACGGGATTTCAAAACTAATGACAATTTTTACCAGAATGTTAAAGTAGCCCCACAAGTCGAGATCGTGAAAAAACTGTAAAGTATGCAATTTGCGTGAAAATTCATGATTATGACGTCAGAAACATGCAAAAATTAATATGAAAATGTTGTGCGGGTTGCATAAATCGAATTTTCTGATCACTGCTACGGGGTTACTGTTGGGTTTTGAGACAAACTAATGTTATTTATGTAAGTACCATCAAGTGTTTTGTGATATAAATGCTTATGTTTTTCTCTGGTCTATTCCTTTAAGAAACTCTTTTGTCCTAACATTTCAAAGCCCTAAAATTGGTGGAAGGCATTTTAAAAAAAAAACTGCTGATAACTAGTACCATTATCATATAGTGTATTATATTCTCTACCACACGGAAAGAATAAATTACGTAATTTATGCTGCTTTTTTGTAAATAAAGCATAATAATGGAAAATTAGAACAATATAGATAATTATACTATACAACATAATATTTTTATGCTATAATAACATAGTTATTATGCAGTATATTATGCTGTATTGAACAATTTGTGCTGAAAATGAACTAGCATAATTATTATACGTATTTATTTTTTTCTGTGCACATTTCACTAGTAGACAGTACCCATGCACTAGTGGTAGTAAGTAAACATTAGAGTATACTCTCTACCACATTTCACTAGTAGACAGTACCCATGCACTATTGGTAGTGAGTAAACATTAGAGTATACTCTGTACCACATTTCACTAGTAGACAGTACCCATGCACTATTGGTATTGGAAGTGAGTAAACGGCCCCCAATACTATAGCATGTAAAACCAGCTATAATTTTATTACTGCAATACAATAGACAACTTGCATGCCGTTTTTTTATGGTCTTAAAAAATTCTTTGGGAAAAATAAATAATATTGGTGTTTATAAAACTTCTTAAAAAGTGCTCCTTCATACTTAAAATAATTTTTGAAATTCAAATTTTATTTGAAGTAAAGACTTTGTAGACGGTTCGCGTTTCTTTTGTTCTTTTAATTGATGGTAATCGTTTGAACGAGTTCGCAGCAACTGAAGAATTTTTTCAACGGCCGAATTTTTTAAAAAATCTGTATTTTTTCTAACAGAGCTGTTTAAAAAATTCGGCCGTTGAAAAAAATTCTTCAGTTGCTGCAAACTCGTTTGAACGATTTCAACAATTAAAAAATCAAAAGAAACGTGAACCGTCTTTCGGCGTAATGGCCACCGTCTTTACTTCAAATAAAATTTGAATTTCAAAAAAATATTTTAAGTATGAAGGAGCATTTTTCAAGAAGTTTTATATACACCAATATTATTCATTTTTCTTAAAGAATTTTTTAAGACTATAAAAAAACGGCATGCAAGTTGTCTATTGTCCAATACAATATACAGATCATTATTCCACTTCAACATTAACGTAATTAAAAACCATTTTCTTACCTGCATTAAAAATCCAGTACAATTTGTTAGCAATTAAAGAACAATACGAAGTTAATTGCTTAAATAAATTTATTAGGTTAATTTGCTGTTAATACAGTTTGAGGCAAGTATGCAGTGTAATGAACATTTAAAAATTAAATTTGTTGTTTTTATTTTTTCTATTTAATTATTTTATTTAGTTACATTTTAAAAGTGCACTTGCAAATGTCAAGCAGCAAATAGAGGACTTGCAAAAGTAGGTTTAGTGAGAAAATAAACAAACTGACAGCCCAACAATACTAACTTAAAGTGCTAGCAGACGACTTTATGTTCTTGTCTACATTTAACATGCTTTCTTATGGGGCAATGAAGCAGCTATAACTTGAGTTAGAATTATTTTTCAGAGCTGAAATTTTTACTGTAGCTTACTGAGCCTCAAAGCTTTTGTTTTCCTGGATTTCAAGTGATTTTGTTAAAAAATATTTTTTTACCCAATTGACTTCAAATCCAGGAAAACAAAAGCTTGTAGGCTCAGTAAGCTACAGTAAAAATTTCAGCTCTGAAAAATAATTCTAACTCAAGTTATAGCTGCTGCATTCCACCATAAGAAAGCATGTTAAATTGAGACAGGAACACAAAGTCGTCTGCTAGCACTTTGTTAGTATTGTTGGGCTGTCAGTTTGTTTATTTTATCACTAAACCTACTTTTGCAAGTCCTCTATTAAAAAGAGTTTTAAATATTTTGTATAATAAAAAGATAAAGTATACTTCCCACAATTTTGCTCAGATAAAAAGTTAAACCTAAAAACATACCCTACATTCATTTTCAAAATTTCATGACTATATATTGCATATAAATCATCCTAAATTTTGAACAAATGTAGTAGGTTACTTTGGTAACGCGCGCTTTAATCATCATGGCAACAACAACAACAACAACAACAACAACAACAACAACAACAACAACAAAAAGAGTGTTTACACAGCGCAATAAATTAAAAGCACAATACATTTGGATTTTTATTTGATCTTTATATTAAATTGTGATGTATTAAATGTATATTGCTCTACAAATTGTACTCAATGCACCATGTAAACACGGCTTTATAAGTCGTATTCAGATGTAGCAATGAAATAGCAATATTTCCATAAGGACATATTTCACACTTGCATTCTTCAGTTCATTCATTCATTCATTCATTCATTCATTCATTCATTCATTCATTCATTCATTCATTCATTCATTCATTCATTCATTCATTCATTGTTGCTTAATTTTTGCTGTATTTTTGATAGAGTTATTAAAATGTTAAATGCCCACTCAATGCTTGATATCGTTGCTGACGTGTATTGATATCGATTCCGAAGCACGGGAGAAAACAATAGAAGAGCGCTAAGCTGCTTTTCTTTTATGATTATTCCAAAATAAACATTTTAATGATATTTGAAGAATCAATGCTACATGTGAACTTGGCTTTATAACTGACACAAGATTTAAAATTTCAAACTCGATTACTTACTTACATTTCCAACACTGCTGTAGTGAAGTATACAGCACCCCGCAGAGAACTGCTGAAAAAAAAAAAAAAAAAAAAAAAAAAGAAAGAAAACTAAGTTAACAAAATAAAAGCGACACGCGTACTGTTTCAATGACAATTTCAATTTGCTACATTCATTATAAAATATGTGTAAAAAATTGTAATTCAATTGTAAATTAATAATAATAATAACCTATATAACCTGGGCTTTGAGTTTTAGTTGGAATCCGAGATAGTAATTTTATTATTATTATTATTATTTTTTTTTTTTTTGCATAAGGGTGTTCAAAAAATCTTCAAAATTGTTTTCATATTTTTACAAAAATACGATTTTATAATTTTAGTTTAATAAATAAGTATAAATAAACATGTTAAAAATAATACCGTTGAAATTTGGGTATAGCATAATTACGTAATGTAATGACATTTTTCGTTTATATTTAGCTAGTATCAAAATTTGTTATATTTTTTTTTTCTTGGATGTTATTTTTGCTACGTTAAAAACTTTAAATGATATTTAATAATGATAATATTTAGTAATGTACTTATCTTTTTTAATGTTTCCCCATGCCAGGATGCTAAAAAGAAAAAGAAAACAAATTTAATGTATACTTCCTAAAGAAAATAGACCAAAACGAAGTTTTTATTATGCTGTTATTAGTATGGCATCCTAGCACATTAAATATGACGTCATGCGAGTACACCCTATAGTGTATATTGTATACAGCATATTTGATGAGATTTTTCATCTCAGTGAATGTATATACACTTGCAGACATCATAATGTTTACATAAAAGACGATGTCACTTTCTAAAGAAAAGGGTAGAAAATACATTGACAGGTACGAGCAGAGTTGCCAAATTCTCTTAAAATCATAAATGTATTCTTTAGAAAGCAGTATCATCTTTGAAGTTATTATTATTATTGTCCACGAGTGTACAGTAAAAGTGTCACTCAGACCGAGCTTCCTGGTCCTCATAATGATTGACAACGATACGTGTCAAACATGACACCTTACATCTAGATACAGGAGCATGTTTGGCATGTGGTAAAGTCGCCTCCCTATACCTCAAAGTCATTCTTGTAGGCTATAGGACAAACCGTATTTCATCATTGCAACACTAAAGCCGAGAGAACCTTTGTTGGCAGGGACCAATTGTTGGCAAAAAAAAAAAAAAAAAGTGTATCACACAACAGAAATCCAACACCTTGTGATTTATTCAGATACCTTGTATCTCAAAATCTAAAAAAAAACTTGCAAACTTTATGATGACATTTGAAAGTTAATAGTAACAGTTACCTATATGATTAAATTCAATGATTCTACAGACACGATAGGAAACGAACGACTTTTTGAAATTTCGCGTGTCATTTGTTCAATGTTAAAAGATAGGGAATTTCGCCAAAAAAAATTGACAATCGATATTAGCGTGTCCTATCGTACCTATAGAATCGTTGATTAAATTTTCATAACACGTGACCATTAGATAAAATAGAGAAAATAATTATTGAAATTAAAATGGGCTCTTATATGGGACAAAAATAATAATTTTAAATTTTAGCCTGGAAAAATAACAAATAACAAAAAATGAACCGATAACCCAAAGAAAATTGGCTTAAATGAGGTTTGTCCTATGCTGAGCAATGTTATGGACTACTCCAGTATGGCCTACAAGCGCAATATATATGACATCATCCGCATACACCCTATAGAATATATGAAATAATATAAACCTCTAAAAATTGTAAGTATAATATATAATCGCATTCTTATAAATTTAGGCTTCCCGTATAGCAAAGCGCCTGAAAGGGTTGCCTATATATGCAGGGGGCGTTGTGTGTAATATTACGTCTCTATCGCAGTAAAATGTTTCAAGTGAAATTATCACGCACGCACCAACGTTCCATCTGACACAGTAAACCCTATATGTAGATGGAACGTTTGAAGAGCTCGTGATAATTTTACTTGATACATTTTGACGTGATAGAGACGATATAACAATTGAAATAGACTCTATCTATAGATTAGACTTAAAAGGGGGTAGGTGACCGACTGATATCTCGCAAACTAGGACGGTTGCAAATAATAATAATAACACAAAGTAAAGAAGAAATGTTACTTAAAAGTTTAGTTATGTCAAACATGTGAAAACACGATCAAATATTTAAGTTGTTACATCTTAAAGATAACATGTAAATGTGGAAATTTAAATTTGAGCGAGAAATTTTAGTCAAATTAGAAACTTTTATTAATGGGAAAATATAGTTCTTCTTTTAGCGATTTCCGGTCCAAGTCGGTCCCCCACCGCCTTAAAATCAACAATTCTTAAAGTGACAACAACTGGAAATTGATATTTTTCATTTATATAACTAAAAAAATTAACTAAAAAGTTGCTATTTAGACTTTTTTATTATAATAAATTTTATGGATACATACACAAAATTTTATGATGTAAAGAGCTAACTGTTTACCGCTAAAGAAATTTCATTTATACTAACGAGTCACTGTTTTAACTTTTTCAGCCAAGTTATTGGTTTGTACTGAAGAGTTACATCTATATAACTGAACAATTTGTGAAATTTATGTTTTACCGTGCAGTAAAAAGCCAACAATAACATGCCAACCAAGTCTCAAACTTATAATTTTTTGTACCATATTATATACATTTTTGTTTTGTTTATATATTTGTTTTTATTTAAAATATTAAATAAGTATACTTATCTTTTCAAAGTAACATCACGCCAGAGCCCTAAAACAAAAATATCAGTGCGCTTAATTTTATTGTACCTCAATCTATAAGCCTTATTTCTAGTTCCTTATAAACTAGTAGAAAATGATAAAAAGGCTTTCAGTTGAAATAATTACTTTCATTGTATTGATGTAAAAAAAAAGAGGAAGAATGAAGTTTCTCCTATGCTGGACAATGTATTAGGCACCATAAACATGGCGACAAAGCGCAATGATATACTACGGGTCTATACAGCATAGTAAAGCAGTAGAAAGAGGTAACATAAATTATGATATTATGTGATATATCGATAATAGAAGACTTGCAAAAGTAGGATTAGTGATAAAATAATCAAACTGACAGCTCAACAATACTAACAAATTGCTAGCAGACGACTTTGTGTTCCTGTCTACATTTAACATGCTTTCTTATGGGGCAATGCAGCAGCTATAACTTGAGTTAGAATTATTTTTCAGAGCTTAAAGAGCTTAAATTTTTTCTGTAGCTTCCTGAGCCTCAAAGCTTTTGTTTTCCTGTATTTTAAATTGATTGAATGAAAAAAAAAAAAAAAAAAAAAAAAAACATTGCAACTAAATCCTATGAAATCCAGGAAAACAAAAACTTTGATGCTCAGTAAGCTGTAGTAAAAATTTCAGCTATGAGAGATAATTCTAACTTGTGTTACAGCTGCTTCATTGGCCCATAAGAAACCATGTTAAATGTAGACAGGAACACAAAGTCGTCTGCTAGCACTTTGTTAGTATTGTTGAGCTGTCAGTTTGTTTATTTTATCACTATAAACCTATACTTATGCAAGTCTGCTTTTGTGAAATTATGTAGATATATACAAGTGAATTATTGACATATTTACTACAGTGTTGCTCAGATCAGATATCAAGTCATATATATGTTCGTCCTCACAATGTATGACGACTGACACGTGTCACATATGACACCTGCTTACATCGAGATACAGGTGCATGTTTGACACGTGGTCAAGTCACCTCTCTACCTAACAGTCCATGTGTAGTCTATAGGAAGGGCCGTATTGTTCATCATTGCAACATACAAACTGTACAAAGTGTAATTATATATCATTCACATTTTTTTTACACCACACACTCTAAAAATTAGTGCATTACTTTATACGAATACTAACTTATATAAGATATTATAAACGAAAAACATAAATTTAAGAAATTATTCAGATACATATCAATAACTCTTTAGTACTAAACAATAACTCTCTTGCAAAAAGTTTAAAGAGTAACTCGTTAGTACAAAACGCAATTTCTTTAGCGGTAAATAGTTAACTCTGTAGATTCTAAAAAGTTTAGTTTGTATCTAACGAATTTATTATGAAAAAAAAAAATCTAAATAGTAACTCTTTAGATAATTTTTTCCGTGTATGAGTATAGCTAAAATAATGCATTTTAGCAAATTATTAAAATAGCTAATTTAACTTGAAATAGCTTTAAAAATCTTTAAAAAAAAACTTAATACAACTTAAATTAGCTATTTTTAATAACTTGCTAAAATGCATTATTTTAGCTACTCATAATAACTTAAAAGTGATTATCTTAAACAAAAGTTATTATTCGTAACTAAAGTAATGCACCAATTTTGAGAGTGCACAGAAAGAATAATTTACGTAATTTATGCTTAAGTTTACACGTAATGTTGTAGTCAAGGTTTTGTAAAACAGGGCTGTCAAGGCCACACAACGCCTTATAAAGTTACTTATTATTATTATAATTATAGCATAAATGATGCTAAATTAGAACACCATAAATAATTATGCTGCAAAATATAATATTTATACACTATTGTATCATATATAGTATTTGTGAAATATATTATGAACTATTATGCTTCATTTAAAAAAAAAAAAAAAAAAAAAAAAAAACTGTGCTGAAAATGAGCTATTAGCGTAATTATTGCGTATAGTTATTTTTATTCGTGCAGCATTATTGCTCGTGCAGCATTATTGCAAGTTGATGTATAACAACAACAACAATACAGAAGAGAGCTAGCTACAGCTAGATGTCCACTGTTTCAGTCAATGGAGGTTATCGGTTTAGCGCGCAGGGAAAGCTAAGGGTCCCCTAATTTATCATTACGTCGCTTATGGGGAAAAACAAGGTTATTGTGAATTTGAGAAAACTACTCCACCGATTCCAGCGAAATTTTAATGAGAAATACTAGACATACTTTTACGTGTTTTAAGCCACAGAAATGTTTTTTTCTTAATATATTTGACAATTTTAAACTTACCTATATTATGTTGGCGGTGTATCGACTCTCTCTCTCTCTCTTTCTCTTCTCTCTGTCTCTCTCTCTTCTCTCTTGTTTCTCTGTCTCTTGCGTGTAAGTACCAGAGGTAAAAAGTATGAAACAAAAATATATTATTTTAAATTTTATCAATGAACATAGCATTTTTTGAAAAGCTGAAACGATTATATAGGAATGAAACAAATTTAATGCCACATTTATCCGTCTTATTTAAATATCTTATCTTTATAATTTGAATAACGAAGAATGAAAAAATCTATTAGAGACACTAAAAACAACATAAAATAGAGACAGAACAATCACTGGTGACACAATAAATTGTACTCAAGTATTAAACACAAGCAAACACAATTATAAACCACAAATCATGAAGAAAAACGTACTCAATATTCAAATTATGTGTCATAAATAAATATGGCATCAAAATTTGTCATTCCTATTGTTCCCGCTTTACAAAAAGTTCTCATTTTAAAAACTTTCAATTATAGTTTTCCAATATTAATAGTTTTAAATTCATAGTTTCAAAGTTTTTGTCAAACTATCCATGCACAGAATCTCATGGCTCACAACTCACAAGCTCATGCTATACAAGTGAGCGCACGCAGCTTTTCTCTCAGTGTAGCTCTACACGGACAAAAATAAATACGTAATAACTAATAATTATGCTAGCTCATTTTTAACAAAGTTTGTTCAATACAGCATAATTTATTCTATACTGTATAATAATTATGTTAGATAGCATAACTATTATGTTGTATAGCATAATTAATTATATTATTCTAATTTAGCATTAATAATGTTATAATGACATAAATGCAGCATAAATTATGTAATTTATTCTTTCCGTGTAGAGTTGAGACAACTATATAGTTTTGATGTGACATGAGTTAGTGTTTTTGATGCTATAGAGATAACACATGTAAAGTTTGCACTGCTGTAACTGTATTATACAGATAGTCAACTGTAACTGCAAATGTTACCTGCTTTACCTACAATAAAATATCTCGCAGTAATAATAAATCAGTAAACATTACAGTCGCCACCACCTAAGGATGCGACCAATGAGAGAGCGCCAAAAACTTATCCATTTAGTTAACATTACCCCACCTCCTAGTGACCTTTAGCGCTTCAGCGTCTATTGGCCTATGGTTCGATTTCGATTAATCGCAAACATCCTTAGGTGGCACGGACAGACGGACTGTATATGATGCAGTCTTGGGCTCGATTATCGTAAATATGATAACGATACTATAACGATATTCGTTTATCGAAACATTATAGATTAACAGTTTTATAAAAGTTATCGTTGAAGATTAACAAAAATTGACGATATTATCGTTACATCTATAACGATACTTTTTGCTCAAAAAATAAGAAAAAATACACGCAAAGGTAAGAAAAGTGCGCAGAAAATAAGAAAATATTACCAAAAATTTAAAAAGTATATATAAATGAGGTGGTTAATCATTGTAGGTATATAGTACAGTCATGAAGCAAGTATTTAAAATATTTTATTTCAATACAAAATGCGTTATGATTTATAGTTATTGTTATCAAATATATGTATATCAATATATAAATATTTGAAAATATCTATCTTGCACTATAACAACATCTGAAACGAATCATATAAATGCAAATAAAGCCAAACAGTTAAAAGGAAAGACAGCGGCCGGAATCGAACCGACAACCTTTGGATTTGCGCTCCACTGCTCTGATATGTATATATATGAGATGTATATATGAGATGTATATATATCGTTATAGTATAGTTATCATGGGTGACATTTTTTAAAGTAACGATATTGTTAGTGTTATAGTGCGTTGCTAGAATATATTATCATTATCGTTATAGAAATGTTGGGTATCGAACCCAAGACTGTATGATGTGATGAATCACAACGTACAAACAAAGTGCGGACACAATGAAGCCCGACGCAGCCGTCAGTCGGACTTTTTGCGACAAGGACCGTCGAGT
The DNA here is from genome assembly GCA_949318235.1 of Ecdyonurus torrentis. Lineage (NCBI taxonomy): Eukaryota > Metazoa > Arthropoda > Insecta > Ephemeroptera > Heptageniidae > Ecdyonurus > Ecdyonurus torrentis. The sequence continues at coordinate 20,127,223 of OX439134.1, forward strand.
GCGCTAGAGTTAGGATTGGTCTAAATTTTTGCACTAAGCCAATCGCGGGAGCCAGCGATAGTGGTCGCACGGTTATCGCTCAGGCAGCGATTGACGCCTGCTTCGGCCTTAATTAGTTTTATATTTCTCGTCTACAATAAACAACATACAAAACTGTATATGCAAACGTGTGGACATTCAACAATATCTTGTCAGTAAACATCTCTTCTCTGAGTGTAGTTAGTTATATTGAATCATGTTTTATTAGTATATGTGCAACGGAATCTGAGCCAGTGCCTGTAAACTTTCCTATATTGTATCGCTATTCCATCTAATCACTACTCCTTTGTAAACCTCTATTATCTTCGTTTTCCACTAATTTGTTACTACCAGGCACTGGCTTCATAGTCATAGAACCATCTTCATAATCTTTCACCACGTGGAGTGCGCACAGAAGTGGACATATTGACCATAGGTCATAGTTAAGTGAAGTGGAAATAGTGTACTCGCCTACTGAGCGACATAGATTCGTTCCGGGGTTTTTTTTCTATGTATAAACATGGATCGTGGATGTGAATATCTTCGGCAAGGACTTCTTCATAATCGATTATTATTTCACCCAAGAAGGAGCCTCGACTGGTCAAATTGCCACTAAGGCAGAGATATACTAGCCGCGACAGGATTACATTCATGTGAATGTGACCCCCACATCCCACTGCACATGAAGGCGTGGGCCAGTAAAAAATTATATCAAATCAACAGCCTCTTTTGTACCAGTAAGCATCGATACATAGCTCTGTAGTTTTCTTATTATAAAATGTATACAAAAATAATAATTTCTCAATTCGGATTAAATAATATATATTTTTTTCTAAATTTTAAAAAGAAATATATATTTTTTTAAATACATTATTTTAACTACAACAAAAAAAAATTCCCCAACTTCTTATTTAAAGGCATAGACAAGAAGAAAACATAAGCAATTATGTATCACAAAACACTTGATCGTACATAACGTCAGTTATGGTCTCAAAACCCTACCGTAGCAATGATCAGAAAATTCCATTTAAACAATAACCTGCCCACAAATTTTTTTATATTAATATTTGATTGTTTATGACGTCATAAACAAAAATATTCAAGTGAATTGCATACTTTATAATTTTTTCCCACTTTATGGGGCCACATTTACATTGTATTAAAAATTGTATTCAGTTATGAAGATCAAATTTTGTATTTAATCATTTAAAAAAATCACATGTTGTTTCATGTGGTCTATGCCTTTAAATTTATTACGTACAAAATATCAACTAACCAGATTTGGCATCTTTGTCTGGTGTGTTATTATTTCTTAAAGTTAACCTCATTCCACAAAAAGTTCCAGCACTCATAATACTTTTCTTAATATCCTCTCTTCTTTTTGTATTATTTTCTCTAATTTTCTTATAAAACATGTTTTGCAAACAACAGCCGTGAGTATAACCTTTGCTAGTTCATTACGATAATCTTGAAGTTACACACTTTTCACACCTCCTTCTTCATCAAACACTTTCTATTTCACTCTTCTTTTTGGTTCTTTGCTCTTTTATTGGTTATTTAACTAATTTATCACTAACTAATTTCTAACTAATAATTTCTAACTATAACTAATTTTTTGGATAATGATTAATTAGTTAAAATACCAACAAATTTTTTATTATTTTTATAAAAAAACTACACTAATAAGTCTTATATTTCTGGTTAAACCTTCTATCTTACTTTCTAGTATAAGCCTAGGTATAAAAATATTATTTACATTTTGTTATATATTATTTACACAGCCTCACAATTTGGAGTTCTAATTGTTTTATAATTCTGAGTTCGGTAGTATTGTATCACCAAGCCATAAGTGATTTAATCATTATCTTCAACATCTTCTTGTTAGGTTCCCCAGTTTCCAAATTCATTCCAGTGTATTCCAGTTTTCTTCAGAACTATTTCAATCTCTCTTCTTTTTTTATTTTTTTTAATATTTTTTTTATAAAAAATACATACACTACAGAACTTTTATATAAAAAGTAGTCACATCAATCAATCAATCAATCAATCAATCAATCAATCAATCAATCAATCAATCAATCAATCAATCAATCAATCAATCGATCAATCAATCGATCAATCAATCAATCAATCAATCATTCAATCAATCAATCAATCAAACATTTATTCATTCAATCAATCAATCATTCCTTCAATCCATCAACTAACCAATCAATCATAATCAATCGTTCATTTAATCCCTCCCTTTCCCCTCACCCTCTCACAAACCCACGTGCCTACTCAAACAATCAACCACCCTCCTAACAAACCTCCAACCCACCCACTCACCCACCTAACAATCTTCCCCCACCTAACAATCTTCCCCCACCCCCTCCTAAACCATCACCCACACACACAAACCCACAACCACCTACACATGAATCACAAACTTAAACGCTCACGCACTCACTCAATTATTTAATTAAAATCAATCAATCAATGAATCAATTAATCAATATGATTAATTAACAAACAAACCCAGTTTCCCCAGTTCCAACAGTACTTCATGACCCTGATTTAATTTCATATATTTTCTTATGTGGAAATGAAGCTGCTATATCTTGAGTTAGAATTGTATTCAGAAGTTAACAATAAAAAAAAAAAGTAAATTGGACCTCAATGTATTTGTTTTCCTGACTTGACAGCAAATTTAATTAAAAATAATTTAATTTATTCTTAACTAAGAAAAACTAATATTTTGAGGTCCAAAATGCTAATTATAAACATGTTAAGTTCTGAAAACAATTTTAACTTAACACAAGTTACTTTATGTTCACATAAGAAAGCACGTAAAATGTCGACAAGACCACGATAATGATAGTACTGTCAGCAACTGAGTTTGTAAGTTACGTATAACTACTTATATATAAGAGCATGTAGTGCATGACTGCAGCAGTTGGTTTTACTGTAGCTTCTTGTAGCATGCTTGAGATGTTTGAATTGAAGGTGAGTAGCTTCACTACAAGCATGCGGTGTCTACGACATTGTGCACTGAAGAGCATCTTTCAACAAAAGTCTGAACTGTAACATAAGGTGTGAGTTGCCATTAATTAACATTTTGTGTCTTCAAGAGTTACTGTACTCAAAACAAGTTGATAGATCATGATCTAGGAGCATCAGACATTCGTAAAGTTTATTACATGATGGCATGGAGAGTTTGTCTATATATTCGGTCATATAACGTTGAAAATATCAGTTCTCGTTCCATCAGTGAAGTTAAGCAACGTAGAGCGTGGTCAATACTTAGATGGGTAACCGCCTGAGAATACTACATGTTGTAGATCACAGATGACTTTTTTTTTCATTCATTTAAATTTTGTTATAAAATTATTGATGGTTAAAATATTAATAAATCTAATGTATGTAGGCTATTCACTCACTCACTCACTCACTCACTCACTCACTCACTCACTCACTCACTCACTCACTCACTCACTCACTCACTCACTCACTCACTCACTCACTCACTCACTCACTCACTCACTCACTCACTCACTCACTCACTCACTCACTCACTCACTCACTCACTCACTCACTCACTCACTCACTCACTCACTCACTCACTCACTCACTCACTCACTCACTCACTCACTCACTCACTCACTCACTCACTCACTCACTCACTCACTCACTCACTCACTCACTCACTCACTCACTCACTCACTCACTCACTCACTCACTCACTCACTCACTCACTCACTCACTCACTCACTCACTCACTCACTCACTCACTCACTCACTCACTCACTCACTCACTCACTCACTCACTCACTCACTCACTCACTCACTCACTCACTCACTCACTCACTCACTCACTCACTCACTCACTCACTCACTCACTCACTCACTCACTCACTCACTCACTCACTCACTCACTCACTCACTCACTCACTCACTCACTCACTCACTCACTCACTCACTCACTCACTCACTCACTCACTCACTCACTCACTCACTCACTCACTCACTCACTCACTCACTCACTCACTCACTCACTCACTCACTCACTCACTCACATGTATGTATGTATGATGATCCTATCTCATGAAATACCAGTTAAAACTATTGTTTTAAATACAGTAACCCTGGAAAAAATTTAAAATTATTTCTTTATTTTTATTATCTTATACCCATTTGTAATAAAATCTGCTTAAAAAAAATCAAAGAATTGAGAAATTATTCATATTTAAATCCGTAAACCTTTTTCAATACAAAATTTAATGTTAATAAATTTGATTATTTTATATATAAATCAGTTACTTCAAAGAGGCTGAAAATTTATCTCACCATTGAATTGCTTTGTAGTCAACTTGCTTGGTCTTATGTTTTTTATTATATGAATAATATAATAATATCGATATATCGATTATATAATATATGTATATATATCGACTACACTCTAAGCAACTGAAGAAGAGGGCTGTTGCCCTCAAAACGTCTTAAAACGTGTAAATATTTGTGTAACCTGTGCCATCAAGATTTTCACCAAGCTATGGACCTCATCGTGGTAAGGCGCTTATTGGTTTCTCCCTATTCTTTGATTATCAATTCAAACCGAAATGGTTTTAACCTTTCCTAATAATTAAACATATATATGTATATATATATATATATATATATATATATATATATATAAACTACACGACACGTACGCACGTACGTATAAGAGGGGGAAATCAATAATATTGTATGTGCGACGAATATTATTTTTGATCTCAATTTTCCTTCATCTCATTTTACATCATTTTATTGTCATCTACACTAAGGAATCACATGCCTACTGACCAAATGACCAAATTGACTATCTTACAATCTACAATCTAGTAACAAAATCATTTAAAAATAATGTGAAGTAATTTTATGAGTTGTAATGAATACAAGACTTCCAGAAAAAAAATCTGTCAATTTATTATTATTATTATTATGATTCAAGCATTCATTGGTTCACTTTTAGTTAGGACAAATATCAATAATTTACAAAGAACGATTTGTGAGAATATTAAAAGCGTAGAACACCTTGAACAGAAAAAAGTTGTGTAATATCCTAAAAAACCTGAAAATCAACGTTGCTTTGGCCGAAGTCATTGATTTCTAATTTATTTTTTATTCACAAAATGACACTGGCGGTCAATGACGTCACAGCTCACCCGGTTTACGCGCGCATGGACCAGGCAAGTTCTGACGTCAGTGACCACCCGATTGTGCATGGAAAATAAATTAGAAATCAATGACTTCGGCCAAATCAACGTTGATTTTCAGGTTCGTTAGGATATTACACAACTTTTTTATTCAAGGTGTTCTATACGCTTTTAACAATCAAAGAGGCCAGCAATACTGACAGAGTGCTAGCAGATGACTTTGTCTCATTAAATTCAATAAAATGTCGATACTGAAATTTTTATTGTAGATTATTGAGCCTCAAAGCTTTTGTTTTACTGGATTTGAAATCAGTTAGATGAACCAATCATTTGTATCTAGAATAATTATAATTTTGCTTTTTTTTTTTTTTTTTTTTTTTCTTTTTTTTAGGCTCAGTATAAACTACATAAAAACAACAAATAAATTAATTAGTTATAGGTACTTTATTGCCCCATAAGAAAGCATGTTAAATGCAGACAGTAAGATGAAGTCATCTGCTAGCACTTTGTTAGTACTCGTATTGTTGAGCTGTCAGTTTGTTTATTTTATCACTTAACTTTTGCAACATCTTTTAATGTCATACTATATTATTATATAAATATTATTATTGTATTATATATTTATAATTTAATCAATATAAACCTTTGTGTTAATAAATTATATACATAAAGGCGATATTATGTCTGTCCCTGAATTTGGTGTGCGTGAGGCTTAATTAATCATTAATTAAATACTGTAATTAAAAAAAAATAGTAAGAATTATTTTTCTAATTAAAGAATAATATAAAATATACTTACTATGCATGATGAATATTTTCTTTTATACACATCCTCTAAAAAACAAATAGTTAGAACAACTGGAAAAAAAAAGGAAAAAAAAAAAAAAAAAAAAAAAAAACGAAATGAAATGAAATGAAAAAATTAATAACGTAATTTATGTTTTATTAAAAAATTTCTTTAACGTAGAGCATAAATGTTACTAAATTATAATAACATAAGTAATTATGCTGAACATATTATGCTGTATAGTATAGTATAATCACTATACAATATAGTTTAAACTGCATAAAAGTTGCTGCATTGAGCTAACATAATAATTATTACGTAGGTAATTTTGTATCATGCAAATTTAAAAAAAAATTGGTTAGGTTCATGCAAAATAACTTTAATAATTCTTAATGCATACGTTTAATGGAGCTTATCGGTTTAGCACGCGGGGAGACGCAGGGAAAGCTAAGGGTCCCCTAATTTAACATTATGCTTATGGGGGAAACACGTTTTTTGCGATTTTTGAGAAAACTACTCTTCCGATTTCGGAGAAATTTTCGTGAGAAATATTAGACATACTTTTACGTGTTTTAAGCTATAGAAAATATGTAAGAATTTTTTAAACCGATAACCTCCATTTAAAAAAAAAATTCATATCGAAAGTAGTTTATTCCTTATGTTAATTTTAATAATTTATTTCTACCCTTCCATTTACGTATTCTTAAATACATGAAGTATTTATGAGAAACGTTTTTATGGACAGAAAATTGTATAGAGATCACGAGATCATCATTTTAATTTGAGAGATAACGAAGCAAAGATACGAAGGAAACAGCTTCAATATAAAATATAAAGCGGTTGCTAAGGTAACGGTCAGCATACAATTTGAAATGTGAGACGTTACAAAATGTTCTTGATTAAAGATGAAACAAGTGTGGTAGAAAGAGACTGGTGTTTTGATTTATTTGGAAAGAAAAAATTACATAATTTATGCTGCATTTATGCCATTATAGCATGAATAATGCTAAATTGGAACAATATAAATAATTATGCTGTACAACATAATATTTATGTAATATAGCATAAATATTATGTTGTATTGAACAAATTGTGCTGAAAATGAGCTAACATAATTATTACGTATTTATTTTTGTCCGTGTATATATATATATATATATATATATATATATATATATATATATATATATATATATATATATATATATATATATATAATATATATATATATATATATATATATAATATATATATATATATATATATATATATATATATATATATATATCAGTGCTGTAGTCCTAAAAAAAATGCCAGGTGGGACGCTCTTATATGGGTCCAGAACATAATACGGGGGGTTAGGGGGGCGCAGCCCCCCTTTAGCCCGCCGCAGGCGCGAAATTTTTTAATGCCACACCCATTTTTTAGAAAATTAATACAAAAATTACGTAATATAGGTAAAATTTATACTGACCAAATTTTTATTGATAACGCATCAAAATCGACACGAAAGCTACGATTTAAATTTTGTTTCAATACAAAGATTCATTTTTATTATTTTTTATTTAATTTTATAACTGCCCACTCGATGATGTTGGGTGGCTATTGGGTGCAACGGGCTCATACTGAAGCCAAGATGCACGCACCCTGTCACTAACCAAAATTTCGTGACTATTTTGCTAGGAGGCAAGTTGATGGCTATTTCCGCTATTTAGGCTTTTGGCCCTGACGGCCTCCATCGGGTTGATGTCCACTCCTGGACGCGGTGGAACACTTTTCCGTGAGCTCATTGGAGCCGGATGCCCATAGTTACCAAGGCATTCAAGGGTGGGGTGGTTATTGGCCTCCCAAGCCCAGGTCTCGGCCGCCTCACGTCCGAAAACGAGAGCTAGGCTAAGGGGGTTTAGACGACAAGGCCCACCCCACACCTAGGTCCTCTCCTGAGCGGTGACGGACGCGACCCCGGGCCCTGGAACCGTACGATTCAGGGTCGGATGCCTAATAATTATTATTAGATACTTGAACTATGTTTTTGGGCACTGAATACTCATACATTGAGGCTTGAGATTATGTTAATATTAAATCTATATTAAAAATGTAGTTAAAAACGTTATGTATGTTTCTTTTTCCAATGAAAAAGAAAAAAAAAGTATAAAATATGAAATATATTATAGCCTTTCAAGATTAACACGCAGCAATATTTTTTATTGTGCGTTGAATATTGCTTCGTATTAAATGAACTATTTAAATGCCTAAAAAAAAAAAAAAAAAAAAAAAAAAAAATCTAAGAACAGTACATCACATTAATAATTTAAACTTGATTACACATCTCCAGTTAAGCTCCTTAGAGAAAACAAACCTCCTGTCCTTTTTTTCGATTTGCGTTCCATAATTATTTTCTATTAACTTGACAATAAAGGTTTACTCTGTGAGAATTAAAATATAATAATTAAAAGAAAGTCAAATCAAAAAAGTTATTCGTAAATTTCTGGATAAACCGAAACTGCATAATAATAAAGTGATGAAAATAAAACTTTGTTATAGAAAGAAAATTTGCGAGCGTAGCGAGCGAAATTTTTTAGTAATTTCAACCAATTAAACAGCAAAATTAGTCAGGAAAATTACAAATTAGGGCACATTTTGTCAAGAAATCCGTCCCACCGCGTTCCCCTGGAAATTTTCTAGGTGGGACGGTCCTGGCTTTTTTTTTTCGCCAGGTAGGACGCCGTCCCACCGCGTTCCCTTAGGACTACAACCCTGATATATATATATATATATAACTTTCAGACTAGTTTGAGTTTTGTTTTATTTTAATAGCAGACGTTGTAAAAGTAGGTTTAGTGATAAAATAAACAAACTAACAGCTCAACAATACTAACAAAGTGCTAGCAGAGGACTTTGTGTTCCCTACATTTAACATGCTTTCTTATGGGGCAATGAAGCAGCTATAACTCAAGTTAGAATTATTTTTCAGAGCTGAAATTTTACTGTAGCTTACTGAGCCTACAAGCTTTTGTTTTCATGGATTTCAAGTGATTTGGTTAATGGTTATAACAATTATTTTTTTCACCCAATTAAATTCAAATCCAGGAAAACAAAAGCTTTGAGGCTCAGTAAGCTATATAGTAAAAATTTCAGCTCTGAAAAATAATTCTAACTCAAGTTATACCACCATAAGAAAGCATGTTAAATGTAGACAGGAACACAAAGTCGTCTGCTAGCACTTTGTTAGTATTGTTGGGCTGTCAGTTTGTTTACTTTCTCACTAAACCTACTTTTGCAACGTCTGCTATTGATAGCTTGATGACAACGTTAAGAATTATTAACATAACGTGTAAATTTGACGCGCATCGATATTATGAAATTCAGGTCTTCAGTAAAAATAGTAATAACACCATACATAATTATATCACTCGTAATAATTCCAAAGTAGCTGTACCAAAACATTCATCTAAACTATTTGAAAGAAGTCCATATTTTGTAACTGCTAAAATTTATAACAATTTGCCTTCTATCTTAAGAAATGTAAATAATGATAATCTTTTTTAAATTTTGCTTAAATTTTTTTCACTTTATAAAGAATATTATACTTTAGGATCCTTTTTTTGATAAAGATTCAAAAATAGATGATATTGATGTATTAATGTTCACCACCCATAAAACATTGCAATATTATACAAATAATAACACATTTTCTCAAACTTCATTATAATGTTTGTACAGCTCTGGCCAAAAGTTCCCGAACGGGGCAGCGGCGGCCGCTGCGTTTTCTCATAAAGATAACATAGTGTGGTTGCGGGTTGCCTATGCAAATCGTTCGGGAACTTTTGGCCAGAGCTGTACATCGTTTAATAGAGCTCTTATGGTTATGTGATTCATTTTTTATTTTGTATTCTTGTTGTTGTTATTTTTTCGTATTATTATAACTTTTTTAGTATTGCTATTATTATTATTAAGTTTTATTTGAGAAGACCAATGCTTGTTGTAACTTTGATTGTTACTATGAAATGCCTGGGTCAATATAGATTCTTATTCTTAAGATTTCTTCTCAGTTTGTGAGGCTACAGAAGTGATAATGTGCATGTATAATAATAATTATTTGAGGCTGCATGTGGGGTCTTTGTAACGGTAAGATGATACTATACAAATAAGTCAAATATGGAATAAAAAAAAAGAGGGTAATGCAAAATATTGAATTACGATTTTTTTTCTTTTAAATACACTCCCATGACATTTTTCATGTTTATTGTTTCTCTCTCTCTCTCTCTCTCTCTCTCTTTCTCTCTCTCTCTTTTTGTAAAGTTTATAATTTCTGAGTTACAAGCCTTCTAACTGAAGGGTTAAATTCAACGCCATGTTGGATAACTCAATAACATGGGTGGCATAGAAAAAAAAACATTTTGCCAGTTTAAAAAACAATGCAATATTTTTGAGAGCATTGATGCTGTAAATATGTTGAATTAGTATCTCAAGGAAAAAAAATTAACCGATTTCCCAAAGAAATTTGGCTTAAATGAAGTTTGCCTTATGCTGAGCAATATTATGCACTACTCCAGTATGGCCTCCAAGTGCAATAAATATGATGTCATCCCTATAACTATAGATACTGACTTCAATATTTAAATATTGACGTAGAAAAGTAAAGCTAACTATATATCTATAAAGTTAAGCAACGTTGAGTAAGGCTATTTCTTGGATGGGTGAGCAAAGTCCCACGACTGTAATGATGAGGTTATACTTTTTTCCTATACAGCAAATCATAGAAATTTGAGTATGCACTGATTGTAAGAGAAGAGATGTTTACAGACAAGATATTGTTTAACGTGATCGCTGGCATACAGTTTTGTATGTTGTTATTATAGACGAGAAATTTAAAACTAATTATTGTCCGCACTTTGTTTGTATGTTGTGATTCATCACATCATAGTTCGTTCTATAAACTACACACAAATATTGAGCCAGCTTCGAAAATGTTCCTTTGTTAAAAACAGCTGGATATGACGTCGTTACCTGTTTACTACGTTTATACACATGTTATATCCAAAGAGAAAAGAACACGCACGCAAAGAAATCAACTTTCTTTCCATGCTTCTGTCACTACACTACTATGTATTTGATTTCCCACTTACCTTTTCGATTTTCCTCCTTCATTCTGTTCACAGATAAAACAAACAAACACAATAACAATAAATTACTCAAATATAGAAAATTATACTACACACGGATAAAAAATAAATGCGTTATTATTATGCTACTACATAATAACTATGTATGTTGTACAGCATAATTTTTATGCTGTTTTAATTAAGCATCATTCTTACTATATTCATAAATGGAGCATAATTTACTTTATTTTTTTTCCATATATTATATATATATATTATATACACACACGGTAAACTCTTGGTTTTGGGAAGTTCAATTCTGTGAGTTTCACAAATTTGTGAAATGCTCAGTAAGGTCCGCAGCAGACTTCAATATACGCATGCCAATGTTAAATCTCTTGAATTTTGTGAAAATCAATTTTGTCAATCAAGTCAATTTCACAAAATTGAGAGTTTACTGTTTATTACATTAATGAGAGTCCGTATTTTTAGGTGAAAATGTCTGTGTTACTTCTGCAAAAATGTTAAGCTATTTACTTGCACACGCAAAAAAATTAATACTATAGCAATATAATAGGCAGACATATAACCTAGAACACAGGTATTATTATACTACAATAACACCTAATGCAGGTGCAATATATTATGCTACAATAAAAGTGTGACTCACTTAGATTAAGTGGTATTGTAGTTTTATAACTACCTGTTCCAAATTCAAGTGTACAGTATGTTTTATAAGAAATGAGAAACAAAGGATTTTACGTATTTGTACCGCACCAATACGAGTCAATGAATAACAATGAGAGAGGTGTTCACTGTTACACTTCTCCACCTTTTACTTGACTTTTATCATTTTGATGATCCAATTGGTCAAGACAGGAAACGAGTCGTCCAAGCGATAAGTAAACATCATGCAAACAAGAGAGAAAGGAATAATGGGTGCGGGCGAGCATATTTTGGTTTGTTTTTATAAAAGTCAAGTAAAAGGCGGAGAAGGGCAGCAGTGAATATCTCTATTATTGTTATTCATCGGTTCGTATTGGTGTGGTAAAAATACGAAAAATCCTTTGTGTCCCATTTCTTATCAAACATACTGTACCTATTGCAAAATATAGGTTCATGTACCTGCCATTAGTAGTATTTTTTTTCAGTGTACCTGTATCACAAGCTACTGTCAGTTTACAAAATTATTAATGCTAAGTTTCTAGCAGTGAGGTAGCAAATTTTATAAACATACAGTAAATTGTGTAGCAAAAAGCCTAATAATCAAACTTGCAGAAGTAATAGTTATTTTCACCTACAAATCTCCCTTTGTTGCACAAATGGTTTCATTTTGGTCTGGATTGTTGCATAATGGTTCGGAACGGTTCCGGAACCATTTTGAAATCGTAACAAAATTCATAAAATTTATCTGTATTGTATATCAGACAAATTTAGCATGGGGCCATTTGGGTACAAATTTGAGACAGTTTTATCCGTTTTGAAACGTTCGGTAATGGTTACCTGATGGTTATTGTACAACAGAGGTTAGTTTCTTTCTATAAATATAACAGTTGCTCAGACCCCTGATTTATAATGATATCACCTCTTACACAAAATTACTATAGACCTCTCAATTTTTAACTTTTTCTCTATAAAAACTTAATATTTACGATATATTATTTATTTGGACGGCATGACTTAAGGCTCTTCCCCATATTAAAGCATATTCTGATTATGATATTCACTTTTGGTCAATAGAATCACAAAAGTTTTTTATCCTCTTCTTACAGAGATTTTGGTCACATTTAATGACACCTCTATTATCTCGTGTCGTGTTTTCTAATTATTGGCATTGTATTTGCAAATATAAAAATATAATTGTGAGCAATTTCTTATTTCAATCTAATAATCTCTGATAACTTCATATTTTATTACTTTCAAATTTTTGTTTGTTTTCTTCTGTCCAAGTTTTTTAAAATTTATACTTTCTTCTTTTTCTATAGATTTTTTTTAATTAACATTTCAATAGTTAATGTTAATTTTAAGTCTGTAATTATTTTTATCACATGACGCTTTTTCTTTTTCATATTTTCTAATATAAAAATACCTTTTTTTTCTATATCTTATAAATAAAATTTAAAAAATATATTTTTTATAAATTATTTTCTTCTATGTTCATTTATAATTTTCTATAAAATTAGAAAAATTGAATGTAGAATTGACAGTTTTTAAAATTGTCCCCGAAAACAAAAAAACTCCCAATTCCACACCATGTTGCCTTCAATCCTGAAATCTTCTTGCTTCTTAAAATTACTTTTCAAAATATTTCGCTCTTCTTTTTTTTTTTTTTTTTTTTTTTTTTATTTAAAAAGTTAGCAGTCGTGGATACTAGCGTGGATACAAAGTTGGAATAAACGTATCACTTAATTTAGTCGAAATCTATCAGGAAAGCTGGGAGAGTATGTTACCGCAGAATCATTCCGATGTTAAACCTTCTTTTTGTTACAAAAAATCTCTCGTCTTTTTTGAAATTTTATTTAAATTTTATTACAAAAATAAAATTTTAATTAATTATAATATATATATATTTAAATTAAAAACTCCACGTTTTAATTTAAAGATATGAATATTTATTTTCTATAAGAAAAAGTTTTTTTAATTCAGAGGTCTATAACGTTTGTATGGCTAATTTCTACTTGCTCCGTAATATACTGTGGCACAACGGAGTAAATAGAAAGTAGGGAATATAAAAGGTGATTCGAGTCTTCGGCTGGAAGGGGGGTTTTCATCATTGCAACTTTGCTTTAATCTCATTAAAGCCCATTTCACACGATGCAATATTTTTAATATTGGTTCATTGATTGATTGATTGATTGATTGATTGATTGATTGATTGATTGATTGATTGATTGATTGATTGATTGATTGATTGATTGATTGATTGATTGATTGATTGATTGATTGATTGATTGATTGATTGATTGATTGAGTGGTTGAGTGGTTGGTTGATTGGTTGATTGATTGATTATTGATTGATTGATTGATATAATCAAATTAATTGCACAATGCAAAAACGAGTTCATGTAAGCATCATGCTAATACTAAGTAAATTAATTGGGTTTCTTGATATTAACAATTTAATGCATCATTTGAAACAGCTTTATGTATTACTATTTTTTTTAATCACTAATATTTATAATTACATACTCTATATTTTTTTGTATACATTCATCGTAATTTATTTATTTTTTAATATTTACTGCGTAAAAAAATGCTAAACTTCCAAAACTAATTAAACATTCAAAAATCATACACGTATAAGTAATTCAGAATAAAACATTTATTAGTTGAAAAGTTATTGCATAAATTATAATGAGGACATCAATTAAGGTAACTAGGTGACCGGCTGGTATCTGATAAACTGAACAGTAGTGAACTATAAAATTAACAAAGACGTAAAGGTGACTTATTGCTTAAAAAGTTAAAGGCGTAGAACACCTTGAACAAAAAAGCTGTGTAATATCCTAACAAACCTGAAAATCAACGTTGATTTGGCCGGAGTCATTGATTTTTAATTTATTTTCCATTCACAAAATGCCACTAGCGATCACTGACGTCACAGCTCGTACGGTTTACGCGCGCGTAAAACAAGTGAGCTGTTACGTCAGTGACCGCGAGGGGCATTCTTTGAATGGAAAATAAATTAGAAATCAATGACTCCGGCCAAATCAACGTTGATTTTCAGGTATGTTAGGACGTTACACAACTTTTTTGTTCAAGGTATTCTACGCCTTTAAGTTATATGTCAAACATGAAAACAGCAATAAATATTGAAGTTCTCAATATATATATATATATATATATATATATATATATATATATATATATATATATATATATATATATATATATATATATATATATATATATATATATATATATATATATATATATATATATATATATATAAATATATATATATATATATACATATAATGGTACATAAAATTATAATACAGTATTAAATTTTATTATAGAAGAGTGGAAATAACAATATTTGTAAGCTTTAGTAATTAGTGGGGAATTTAATAAAGTTATTTTAGTCCCCTAGGCCAATAGACACTATATATATATATATATTATTATTAGGCTGTATATGCTCCTATAATAGTCCCCCTAAAGAGCAACAGACAACAAAACATCAAAGTATATAAAATAACTCAAACTCAATTTATTTAATCCTTATTATAGCGAGTAATGCTTTCACGGTAGATCAACTTATATATATATATATATATATATATATATATATATATATATATATATATATATATATATATATATATATATATATATATATATATATATATATATATATATATATATATATATATATATATATATAGACCGCATATTATATTAGAAGTAGAGAGGTATAAAGTAAGCTGTTCAGTCTGGCATATATACCTACTAACTGACAGTGATGTTAAATTTTGAAAACAAAGCATGTAAAATCAAACAACACACCAGACAAGTTTGAAGTGCCTGTGGTATATATACAAATAATACATATAGGATTATAGGAAAGTTTATAATACTGTTATTGAAGCATGAGGGAGGTATATACGTAAAGACAATCTTATTACGATAGCTAAAACTATAATAAAACATTAGAGCAAATGGTGTATCCGCATGACGCCATATTTAATGTGATTTTTATGTGTGTGTGTGTGGAGTAGTGAATAACATTGCTCAGCATAAGACAAAATTCATATTCTGTTATTTTCTTTAAGAAATCAGTTATTTTATTTATTTTTATTTTTCTAACATACTTCAGATACTAATTTAACTTATATTAACAGCATCAATGTTTTTAAAGGAATAGACCATAGAAAAACATAAGCATTTATATCACAAAACACTTGATGGGATTTACATAAATAACATTAGTTTGTCTCAAAACCCAACATTAGCCCCGTAGTAGAAATCAGAAAATTCAATTTATGCAACCCGCACAATATTTTCATACTAATTTTTGCATGTTTCTGACGTCATAAACATGAATTTTCACGCAAATTGCATACTTTACAGTTTTTTCACGCTCTCTCGTGGGGCTACATTAACATTCTGGTAAAAATTGTCACCAGTATTGGCGTCCAAGCAAATTAAATATGATGTCATGTGGATATATTCTATTATCAGTAACAACTGTTTTGTATGCTAAACATATTAAACAAACTAAAATTTGTAAAGACAAAAAAAAAATACTAATAATAAAAAAATAAAATAAAAATAAAGACCAAATAATAGAAACTATGTTTTCTCACAGTCTACAGCATTAAATTTTAATCTCTAAATAATGTTAAGCAATGTTTCAATATGTTGTATATTATGTTTGTGTTACATTTGTGTTCTATGGAGGTTATCGGTTTAAAAAAATGCTTAACAATGACTATATGACTTAAAACACGTAAAATTATGTCTATTATTTCTCATTTTAATTTTTTGAAATCGGTCGAGTAGTTTTCTCAAAAATTGAAAAAAAAAATAAAAAAAAAAAAATGCAAAAAAAAAAAAACAATAAAAAAAAAACGTGTTTTTCCCCAAGCGTAATGCTAAATTACTGGACCATTAGCTTTCCCCACGTCTCCCTGCGCAAACCGATAATCTCCATTGACTTATCATTTCTAATTGTATCAACTCTGTTACAATAACCTAAGCTGATATGCATTTTGTATATTATGATTGTAGGATAAAATAAATAAATAAATTTTGAATTTGAAAAAAAAAAAAAAAAAAATGTATATTTTTATTGAAAAAAGAAAAAAAAAAAAAAAGAAACAAATGGTTTTTCATAACCAAACAGCAAATCATATTTATGTATTTTTTTTTATTTATTTATTGAACCGAAAAAGTTAAAACTACATCATTTTAAGATCAATTTGATCTAATTGGATCGTTATTTATTTTTTTTATTTTTTTTTTCATTGTTCGTTTTCAAAAGATTTTGACGGTTATCCAGATTTCATATTTATCTACTTCAGTGTTCAGAGAGAGAGAGAGAGAGAGAGAGAGAGAGAGAGAGAGAGAGAGAGAGAGAGAGAGAGAGAGAGAGAGAGAGAGAGAGAGAGAGAGAGAGAGAGAGAACAGCAAGGAACACTCTCTTTGATTCATCCCCATTTATTTTTAATCTCTCTCGCTTTTGCTCTCGCCCACTTAATCAAAAACAAAATATATTTTCCAGAGAACAAGGTTTAGACCTTTCTCTCTCTCTCTCTTTCTCTCTCTGTCCTTCTCTCACCCACTTAATTCTCTTTTCTCTCACTTTCGCGCCCACTTACCACTCCCTCTCTCCCTGTCATGCTTTCTACTCTCTAAATATTTTACCAATGTTACCAACAGCTAAAACCCACGTAGTCCATCAGTTTAATCTTTTATTTCTCATTTTTTTAAAATTCTGAAAAAAAGGAAATATATATTTTTATTTTTTTCCCCCTATTACTAAATTGAAAATATAAAAATGCTTTAAAAAAAATTGTAATCATGACTGAACAATGCTGTGGCAAACTGTCTTCATTGTGGTGGTACCCCCACTCAAGTCAGCAACGTTTTCACAAAGTCATCGTGCGACTCAAAAACTATCTTCATGTTAAATCTCACAACAAATATAAATTAAAGGGCGTAGAACATCTTGAACAAAAAAGTTGTGTAATATCCTAAAAAAAACTGAAAATCAACGTTGATTTGGCCGGAGTCATTGATTTTTAATTTAGTTTCCATTCTTAAAATTATACTGGCGGTCACTGACGTCACAGCTCGCTTGTTTTGCGCGTTCGTAAACCGGGCAAGCTGTGACGTCAGTGACCACCAGTGTCATTTTGTGCATGGAAAATAAATTAAAAATCAATGACTCCGGCCAAATCAATGTTGATTTTCAGGTTTGTTTGGATATTACACAACTTTTTGTTCAAAGTGTTTTGAAAGCCTTTAAGAAAGAAAAGAAAAAAAAAAAAAAAAAAGTATGCAGAATAAAATGATGTAAAAATTAATCCCGAACTTGCAATAATAATATTAACTTGTTTCAATTATATACGATTGAATATGGAAAAATAAATAATGTAATTTATGCAACATTTAAAGCATTATTATTGCTACATTAGAGAAGCTTATAAGATAAATATTTATATAAAATTATTTTTATGTTATATGTATCATATTTATTATTAATATATAGCATAAAAATATGCTGCATTGAATAAATGTTTCTGAAAATGGTCTAGTATGATTATTACGTATTTGCTCTGAAATACCTCTCTCTTTAAATTAAATAATTATTTGGGAGATTTTTTTAGCACCTACTGAAAAGTTTAAATCCTATAGCCTGTAACGTAAGATATTTTGGCATCATGATAATTACTTGCTTCAGTTGTTTTTAAATACGTTACATATATATATATATATATATATATATATATATATATATATATATATATATATATATATTTGTGTGTGTGTGTGTGTGTGCGTGTGTGTGTGTGTGTGTGTGTGTGTGTGTGTGTGTGTGTGTGTGTGTGTGTGTGTGTGTGTGTGTGTGTGTGTGTGTGTGTGTGTGTATGTGTGTGTGATATTATACAATATTTAAAATAAGATATTTATAAAAATCTGAAAATTAATCATTTTAATTAATTCAGGCTATTTGAATAATTTGTTTAAAAAATTGGCAAATTATGTATTAACACTGAACTAATTATAGAATTAATTAAGATAATGCGTTATATTTAAAAAAAAAATTGTCAGTTACTTCATACGTCTCCCACATACAAGCGCTGTGTTCTCCAATATGGCGTCCTACCACTGGTTACATCATTTTAGTCGATATATTCACAGAGGTCACATAAAGGACAACCCTTTTATAGCTAGCGCATGCGCAATGACGGCATAATCAGTCATTTTTATATACACGGAAAGTAAAAATTATACGTAATTTATCATATAAAATAAAATGCTAAATTGGAATAGCATAAATAATTATGCTGTATAACAATATTAATGCTGTATTGTAGCATAAATTATGCTGTATTGAACAAATTGTCCTGAAAATGAGCTAGAATACGTATATTTTTATCTTTATAGCAATATTAAAAAAATGCGTATATTTAAATATATTTATAGAAAATTACAAATTTTTCAACTTTTTAACACATAAATCGCTGCTACATTTTATTTTAGTCAAAAATAAAGCTAACTCATAACCTAAAAACTTGAACATGAAATTACTGAATGTCGGAACGTACGGAATGGAACGCAAAAATCCATGAGTCATAATTTTAGTACATTAATTGATATACTGTTTCAATTCCACACATTCCAATTTCCTATAAAACATCTAGAATTTTCTAATAATTTTAATATCCAATTTTATATAAAGTAATCTGTAATCATCGTTATGAAATTTGAACATTTTAAATAGATAAATTAATAACTTAAAAAGTTAATATCTTTTTATTAAAAGGTTAAGAATTATTATTTTATTGAGTGGAAAATTAGCAATTTTTTTTCTGATTTGATCACATAAATATTTGAATTCGCTATTTTATCACCCTTATGACGTCATAATTTGTAAAATATTTAAATAAATGACGTATAAAATTAAAAATTATTAAACTCTAATTTACGGAACAATAAATAACAATCAATCAATTCAATTGAGTATTAATCAAAACTTATAATGATAAATTTAAAATTTATTTTATATATATTTAAATTTTATAAAATTCATAGTCATAAATTTAAGACTAAATGTCGCCATTTTGGTGCATGAATCAAATTTTTTAAGTTTTAATTTAATATTTTATTTATTTTAAAACGATGCATTAAATTTTTTCAAATCTTAAAACCAAATAAAATTGTCAATTTTTTAAATCACTTTAAAACAGTTTTAACTTATAAATTTTAACGAAAAAAATTTCAAAAATTTTTAAATTTCAAATTTTAGTGCCAGTTTAATGCAAAAACTACTTGTAGTAATTTATTCCAGACTTTCATTCACAAAGTTATGCTTTCTCTCTCCCTCTTTCTCTCCCTCCAATGTCTCGTAAAATCATATGATTATGTTAAGGCAGGTCAAGATATGGTTAATAAAGCTTAAAATATAAATTTCAAATACTTAAAAAGTATTAAAGAACAAAAGTTAAAACTATTTTGAAATGATTTCCAGTAATTTCAAAATAAAAGTTAAAAATTGAGCTCTTACCATCACGTCTGCTCCGAGTCAAAAAGCGAAGAAGAATGGAGCCCGCTTTCAATTTGCTTTATGCCCAACCAGCTAGTCCAAAAAATCAATATCACAACAGGAAATCAAACATTGAAAATAAATACTAAAATTTTAATATTTTGAAATAAATTAAAAATAAAGATATTTTCAATTAATTGGACGTTAAAATTAAAATTTAAATGATATTTCAAATTAAACTGATAGAAATATTTATAATTTTCTTTAGTATATTGGACTTAAAATAAAAATTAAAGATTTAAATGTTAGTATTTATCATTTATTTTTTTGAACTGCGGTTGGTAATGGTTTTGGTAACCCATAGCAACAAGTGATGCAGTACCAAGTTTCAAAATAATCTAACAGGTAGCGTTAAAGAATCCTCATCTAAGGCAAAGAAATAACTCAAAGGTAAAATTGAGTATTATAAATGATGTAAAATTTAAACCAATCAAATTATATTGCAATAAAGATAAATCATATAAAATTTAAAACACATTTTCCCGCGCTTCAGTTTTGTAAGCTTTGATTTTTTGTTTGTTTGATTGCAATGTGATACGTAAATTTATTGATTTTTATGTGGCCACGTGTGTGACCCCCTCTTTATCATTTTGGAGTGAGGAGATTTTGTCTGAGGCGGGCCAAATATATTTTGTGTCTAGAGAAGAGAGAGAGAGAGAGAGAGAGAGAGAGAGAGAGAGAGAGAGAGAGAGAGAGAGAGAGAGAGAGAGAGAGAGAGAGAGAGAGAGCACCTTTTTTAGTAATAAAGAAATAAATAGATAATAGATAAAAGATAAATGAATGAATGAATGAATGAATGAATGAATGAATGAATGAATGAATGAATGAATGAATGAATGAATGAATGAATGAATGAATGAATGAATGAATGAATGAATGAATGAATGAATGAATGAATGAATGAATGAATGAATGAATGAATGAATGAATGAATGAATGAATGAATGAATGAATGAATGAATGAATGAATGAATGAATGAATGAATGAATGAATGAATGAATGAATGAATGAATGAATGAATGAATGAATGAATGAATGAATGAATGAATGAATGAATGAATGAATGAATGAATGAATGAATGAATGAATGAATGAATGAATGAATGAATGAATGAATGAATGAATGAATGAATGAATGAATGAATGAATGAATGAATGAATGAATGAATGAATGAATGAATGAATGAATGAATGAATGAATGAATGAATGAATGAATGAATGAATGAATGAATGAATGAATGAATGAATGAATGAATGAATGAATGAATGAATGAATGAATGAATGAATGAATGAATGAATGAATGAATGAATGAATGAATGAATGAATGAATGAATGAATGAATGAATGAAATTACAAGGACTACCAGGACTGATAAACATTATTGACTGATAAAGGAACAACTATTTTGAAGCCGACTATAAGCGATTTCGCTCATATCCGCTTCCGTTTTGACTTACTGCGCATGCGTAGTAAGGAGAAACGGAAGCGGATGTGACCGAAACTGCTTATAGTCGGCCTCACAACCGTTGTTCCTTTACTAGTCAATATAATATACATATTTTATATTCACAGTTTTCAATGATTGAATATAAAAAATGGGAATAATATAATATCATACCATTCTGACATTATTGGTATTGAAAAGCCAAAAAATTATTAAATTTTCTTTAAAAGTTTTTTTTTGTACGTCAAAAGTTTAAAGATTTTTAAAAAATAAAAAACTTTTTTCGCATTTTCAGTCTCTCTCTCTCTCTCTCTCTCTCTCTCTCTCTCTCTCCCTAAAATGTAAGTACTATACAAATTAAGTATACTAAATAAACTGACCAAAAATTGTATTTGAAAATTCTTACTAACAAAATTAATTAAAATAATTTGTAACATTAGATGTCAAAACCTATCCAATATAATACTGTAACTGTCTGTACTGTAAAACAGTTGGGTTAAATTGAGAAGTTGTACGTCTGATTTTGACCTTTGTCATTGTTTTGTAGCATGACTACACAAGAGATAAAGATACAAAAAAATTAATTGTAACGATGAACAATAATTTCTTACAAAGTTTCATTTGTTATCACTCGTCATTTTTATCTCTTGCCGTGTTTGACACTTATATATTGATCTCAATTGATTATTGACAGTCACTCAAAATCTACCGTCTAACCATGAAGCTGTTAGCTTTGTTAATGTTAGTGACTTACTATCAAGTAAATGTAAGTATTATTTATTTATTGGAGTATTTTTAAAATTGTTTCTATCACCAAAAATTTAAATAGATTTCCTTATTTTAGCTCTTTTTAAAGTCAAAGAAACTGATTTTTATTATAAATATTTCAAAACTCGTGACCCTAATAAAATATTATAAATTATATATATATAATATATATATATATATATATATATATATATATATATATATATATATATATATATATATATATATATATATATATATATATATATATATATCTATATATAATATGTATATTATGGTTTATTGTATTAAAATTACCAAAAATTTTTTTTTTAATTTTCAGGCAGCAGATTTGGGACATACTCCTAATAAAAAATGTAGGTCTTTTTTTTTTTTTTTTTCAAAATTAAGTTGTGTCTAATTTTTAATTCTTTAATGCATTAGTTTTAAATAGTTAATACGTATTTTAAAATAATAATATACTGTATTTCTTTCTTGAACTTCAATTTTAGTTGATCAGTCACGTGAGCTCGTCAATATTAATGGAAGTTTCTATTACATCAGTGAAGTAGAGGTAACTCATCATTTCTTCGACTAAATCAAATAGTAACCTCGTATCTTAGATTTTGATGTTTTCAAGTTTACAGTAGCACTGTAGCTCAGAAAAAAATTACAAAAAATTAACTTTTATTTTATCCTAAGGCATATGTATTGCACATTACTTCAGCACAGTTTCAAACTTTTCCAGCTAATGGTGTCTTTGTAATTAACTAATTAGTAACAAAAAATCACTTTTTTTGTGTAATTTTGAAAACAATGATTTGAAAAGTGCATTTCCTCTGAAAGTACATGAGATAAAAATTTCAAACTCAAACAACCAATAAAGGAAATATTGATTATTTATGCCATGCATACAAAAAAAAATGCAACCAACCCCTTTGCCAAAATATGCAAAAAACGTAACTTTGAAACTACAAGGGTTTAGAAGCTGAAAATCAGTTCAGAGCCATAAATTTGTATTGGTAAAATGATTTGATACTTTAATTGAAATAACCTTAAAATAACCCCAAATTATGATGTAAAATTCTTGAGAGCGCCTAATAAATGCAGCCCGCAGCACAATCAGCCTGTAAAATGCAACCCGGAGTACATATACTTTTTAAATAAATATATATTTCCTTGCACAAATAACTTAACAAAATAATTTAAATGGTTTCATATTATCAATACACAATTCTACCCCTAAAGTGATTTTCAGCTTTAAAACCCTTGTAGTTTCAAAGTTACGTGTTTTGCATTTTTTGGCAAAGGGGTTGGTTGCAATATTTTATTGAATGCATGGCATGAATAATCAATATTTTCTTTATTATTGGTTGTTTGAATTTGAAATTTTTATCTCATGCACTTTCAGAGGAAATGCACTTTTCAAATCATTGTTTTCAAAATTACACAAAAAAAGTCATTTTTTGT
The DNA here is from genome assembly GCA_949318235.1 of Ecdyonurus torrentis. Taxonomy (NCBI): domain Eukaryota; kingdom Metazoa; phylum Arthropoda; class Insecta; order Ephemeroptera; family Heptageniidae; genus Ecdyonurus; species Ecdyonurus torrentis. The sequence goes on from OX439134.1 coordinate 20,151,249, forward strand.
TACTAATTAGTTAATTACCAAGACACCATCAGCTGGAAAAGTTTGAAACTGAGCTGAAGTAATGTGCAATACATGTGCCTTAGGATAAAATAAAAGTTAATTTTTTGTAATTTTTTTCTGAGCTACAGTGCTACTGTAAACTGGAAAACATCAAAATCTGAGATACGAGGTTACTATTTGATTTAGTCAATTTATTACTTCTTTTATGTATATCCTTGTCAAAAAAGCTCTCAATGGTTTAATAGTAACCATTGGATTTTCAGTGGTTAACCATTAAAGTTTAGTAGTTAACCATTGATTTTTAAAAGTTAACTATTGGTAGTGGTTAACTATTTAATGGTTAACCATTTAAATTTTTAATAGTAACCATTCACGTCTAGTAGTTAACCATTACAAAGTAGTTAACTACTGAATGGTTAACCACTAAAGCAACCAATGGTTCTACTACTGCCAATGGTTAACCACTAAATATTTTAACCATAGCAATGGTTAACTATTCAGAATTTTACCACTGCAATAGTTAACCACTGAATAATTTAACCATTGATAAAAAAACATTAAACCCAATTTCCAGTGCGTTCTATGCAAAAAATTAAAAAATGCATAATAATAAATAGTGTTTAATTTTTTACTAAAATCAATGAAACAAAAATTTCGGGTTTTTTTATTTTTTTGCCCAAAAAGTGCCTTTTTTTTCAAAAAGTTACAAACCCGTAAGAAATTTTATTGCGTTTTTGGATGTAACTCGATTTTTTTACCCATATGAGATATTCTAAATTAATAGTAAAAGTATATAGACCGGTTGCACTCATATTTAAGAGCCGCCATTTTGCTGGTTATGAATATATAGGCCAGCATAGGAAAAACGTCATTTTTTTTAATAGCAAAAGAAGCTTCGAACCTCAACTAAAGACTTATTTCTAGCTCCTATATAATAAGCTCGAAGAACATGAGAAAAATTCGTCCAGTTAAAATAAACTCTTATTTAAGTGAAAAATTAGGAGAAATGATGTTTCACCTATGCTGGACAATACATTATGCACCACAAACATGGCGGCAAAGCGCAAGGATGTGAAAGGGGTCTATACAGTTGGAATGATAGAATCTGGCAATTAAGCATTACGCCGCTCCAATGAAATGGCTGGACGATAATTGCATTTCTCCGCCTTCTTATAGCTTACTGTGCGTAACAACCAAAATGCAGTGAGTGTGTTTTTAAGGTGGGGGTCAACCTTAACTCCTTATTTCCTCTCTTTACTCGTGTCGCATGCATATCTCGTCTCTCTGTCTCTATGTTTCTCTCTCTCTCTCTCTCTCTCTCTCTCTCTCTCTCTCTCTCTCTCTCTCTCTCTCTCTCTCTCTCTCTGTCATCGTTTCCTGTCCAGCAAACATATCGTAGCAAGTTCAAGAGCAAAGAGATAGAAATAAGTAGTAAAGGTGAAGGTGTCTGGTCAACTGAGCACTCTCACATGCATTTTAGTTGTTACGCACAGCAAGCTATAATAAGAAGGCGGAGAAATGCAATTATCGTCCAGCCACTTCATTGGAGCGGCGTATTGCTTTATTGTAAAGTTATATCATTCCAACTGTATATATTATTATATACTGAGCATTGAATCATCTGTAAATTTCTCACTATATACTTTGCAGAAAAAAAAAGTTATCAAAGGAGATTATTGGTTTAAAGCGCGGGGAAACGCAGGGGACGCTAAAGGTCCCCTAATATAACATTAACATCGCTTATGGGGAAAAACACGTGTTTTTACCCGATTTTTGAGAAAAATACTCCACCGATTCCAGAGATATTTAAATAAAAAGTACTAAAGACATAATTTTACGTATTTTAAACCCTAGAAATATTTTGAGAAGTTTTTTTTAAACCTATAACCTTCATTAAAGGAATAGACCAGAGAAAAACATAAGCATTTATTTATATCACAAAACACTTGATGGGACTTACGTAAATAACTTTAGTTATATAGTCTCAAAACCCAACTGTATAGCTCCGTAGCAGTGATCAGAAATGCTCAACATTTTTTTGCATGTTTCTGACGTCATAAACATGCATAGTCACTTAAATTGCAAAGTTTACAGTATATATATTTTCACGCTCTCTCGTGGGGCTACATTAATAATCTGTTAAAAATTGTCAACAGTTTTGAAGATCTCATTTCGTGTTTTTACATTAAAAAGCACATATTGTTTTATTTGGTATATGGCTTTAATGTTTAATGATTTGTTTAGGCTGACTACCACGGAGCTGCCCTCACATGCAATGACTTTCATATGAAACTGATGTCTGTTCAAACAGCAGAGAAGCAAAAATTCATTATGGATTATTTAGAAGCTTCCGGTAAATATAAATATATCAAATAATAACAAACTTAATCTAAGAAACACACGTATAAATATAAAAGGCGTAGAACATCTTGAACAAAAAAGTTGTGATATATTCTAACAAACCTGAAAATCAACGTTGATTTGACCGCACGGAGTCTTACATTTACAAAGTGATGCGAGCAGGCAATGATGCTGTAAATATGTTGAATTATTATTATTATTATTATAATTCAATATTTATTATTAAGCTCAGCAATGTTATTCACTACTCCAGTATGGCCTCCAAGCGCATCAAATATGACGTCATGTGAATACACCCTATATAGTTGTTTTATGTTAACATACTATAATGATATAGAACTTATAAATAAATCTAAATAGAATGCAACATTTTTCTGGTTTGAAAGCTTATGCAAATTTATTTTTGTAGAATACTATAGAGGATATAGATTGATAATTACCAAACCTTATTATATCCATAAATTAGACACCAACACATTGATTTTGTATTTATTTTTATTTATATCCATTTTGACTGATGAAATAACACACGCATCTGAAGTCACAATGTACGGATGCTGGTAAGGGGTTTGAATTTATCACGTGACCAGACTGGTGACTGACTCATCAACCAATCACAGTCACTGATCTGGTCACGTAATAAATTTAAACCCCTTCCCATCACTTTCCTGCCTCATCTGTGACTATTTCTGACGTCAGAAACGTGTTATTTCAACCGTCAAAATGAAAATAAATACAAAATCAATGTGTTGGTGTCTAATTCATGATTAATAAGGTATGGTTATTATAAATCTATAGTATTCTAAATAATAAAAATTTACAAGGGCTTTAACAGTTCCTTTTAAATGTACTTAATTGACTTTAATTTTTAAAGGCCATACACACTATAACTATTGGCTGAGTGGAATTCGAGTAATGGAGAATATCTACATATGGAGCGGTACTGGTGAACTGTTCTCGTATACAAACTGGGAGGCATTTCAACCTAACGAACCATCCACAGACGTTGACGTGTGCGTTCTGATGTCAGATACCATCCATAATTACGTATGGTACGATGAAAATTGTAGCCGAGCAAATAACTTTTTATGTGAGCAAATTGTATAAGTATAAAATAAACTTTTAATATAATTAATAAAATAAATATATATTCTTTTTAATTATACCATTATATAAATAAGTTATATCGTATAATTGCACTAGTTATAAAAGCAGTTGTATTTGTTAAAATTATATTCCAATAATTTGATATTTAAGCTTATGATATTTTAGCACAAAACAGATCGTTAAGCAATCCTTTATATATATATATATATATCGCCATCTCGTGGAGTTCTGATCTACACTATGTGTAGTGAACAAAAACTATATCATTTGAAGTTTAAACACATATATATATATATATATATATATATATATATATATATATATATATATAATTTTAAAAATTGTGAGTGAGTGAGTGAGTGAGTGAGTGAGTGAGTGAGTGAGTGAGTGAGTGAGTGAGTGAGTGAGTGAGTGAGTGAGTGAGTGAGTGAGTGAGTGAGTGAGTGAGTGAGTGAGTGAGTGAGTGAGTGAGTGAGTGAGTGAGTGAGTGAGTGAGTGAGTGAGTGAGTGAGTGAGTGAGTGAGTGAGTGAGTGAGTGAGTGAGTGAGTGAGTGAGTGAGTGAGTGAGTGAGTGAGTGAGTGAGTGAGTGAGTGAGTGAGTGAGTGAGTGAGTGAGTGAGTGAGTGAGTGAGTGAGTGAGTGAGTGAGTGAGTGAGTGAGTGAGTGAGTGAGTGAGTGAGTGAGTGAGTGAGTGAGTGAGTGAGTGAGTGAGTGAGTGAGTGAGTGAGTGAGTGAGTGAGTGAGTGAGTGAGTGAGTGAGTGAGTGAGTGAGTGAGTGAGTGAGTGAGTGAGTGAGTGAGTGAGTGAGTGAGTGAGTGAGTGAGTGAGTGAGTGAGTGAGTGAGTGAGTGAGTGAGTGAGTGAGTGAGTGAGTGAGTGAGTGAGTGAGTGAGTGAGTGAGTGAGTGAGTGAGTGAGTGAGTGAGTGAGTGAGTGAGTGAGTGAGTGAGTGAGTGAGTGAGTGAGTGAGTGAGTGAGTGAGTGAGTGAGTGAGTGAAACACAAATTACCACATTACCACAATACTTTTGACGTGCTAATGAGAATCAATTTATTGCCCTGTTACATGTCCAATGTAGTCTCGTCACAGCCACGATGCGGCAGTAATGCACTCTGCCTCATTTCTCTGACTTTCTGTACCAGTGTTTGGTGTACCAAATACCAATGCAATTTGTGCAAGGGATTTAGGAAAATTGTAGCCTGTGACGTCATTTTGTGACTTTCAAAAATTAACTTAAAATATTTTTAATGAACTCAAAAATCAGACATTCGCATACCTATCGATTCATGAAAATGAACTCTTGAAGAAGATGCAATAAAATTAATCTGTAAATTTTTTAGTCTTTCTCATCAACTTTTTGTTTGTTTCTTCCTAAAATTGAGTTTAAAACTACCAGGAGTGACATAATACATACATTCTATAATATATATAATATCAACAATTTGTAATAATTTTGATTGAATATAAAAATGCGAATATATATAACCATTCTAACATTATTAATATTAAAAATTAAAAAGTCATTGAATTGACTTTAAAAAAAATTTAAAACATCACAAGCTTAATAAATTGTGCAAAAAAAAAAAAAAAAAAAAAAAAAAAAAACAAAAAAAACGATGACATTCAACTTATTTTGCTGTTTCATTTGTAGACTGTTGTTTTGTATAGACTAGATAATGTGAACTCAAACTAACTAACAACGTCACTATAATTTAAAATATTTATCAGTGGTTTTATATTTTTTGTCACTTTCATTCATTCATTCATTCATTCATTCATTCATTCATTCATTCATTCATTCATTCATTCATTCATTCATTCATTCATTCATTCATTCATTCATTCATTCATTCATTCATTCATTCATTCATTCATTCATTCATTCATTCATTCATTCATTCATTCTCTCTCTCTCTCTCTCTCTCTCTCTCTCTCTCTCTCTCTCTCTCTCTCTCTCTCATAAACTGACGAAAATTACAGTTTAAAATTCTTACTAACATAATTATTTATTTAACATTTTTTATTTATTATTATTATTTATTTATTATTATTGATTTATTTGTAACAATATTTATATTTTATGGGTAACACTTAACATTATCCAATATAAAATTGTAACTGACTGTACTGTAAAACAGTTGGGTAAAATCAAAAGGTTAGTCGCCTGATTTCGCCCAATAAAAGCCTTTATATACGTAATCTAATTTTAAGCCCAGTAGAAGACGTTTACAAAAGTAGGTTTAGTGATAAAATAAACAAACTGACAGCTTAACAATACTAACAAAAACAAAGTGCTAGCAGACGACTTTGTCTTAGTGTCTATACAAAAATAGTTAATATCGATGTTTTGATTTTCACCACCCATACAACTTTAGAATATTATACTGATAATATTAAATTTTCACAAACTTCAAGCCAATATATTTTAGAATTGTGTTGGCAAATAAGTGATAGTTAAAGTTTTATTTATATATTATATTATAGAAGTGTTATTTTCTGTGTGTCAAATAAGTTATGTCCATAGTAAGCAAGATGTGATGCGCTGTTTTTGCTTGCGCTACCCCCAATGGTTTAATTTTGTATATATATATATATATATATAATATATATATATATATATATATATATATATATATATATATATATATAATATATAATATATAATATATAATATATATATATAATATAATATAATAATATAATATAATATATAATATATATATTATATATAAAACATTCAAAAACTTAAGGTTATTTTAGCTTCCTATTAAAATAAACAACACTTAATATTATTTCTGCTATTTTTAAATAAAATTAATAAAGGAATGGATTTTGAATGTTATGATGACGAATTACATCTAATTACTCTTCGAGTTTGTACGCTTTACAAACTATAAATTGAAAAATTTAATAAATAATTAGCGAACATTATCAAGCCTCATATTGCATAATATGATAACGATATGATATGCGCTCGTGACTCGTGATAACTTCACTAGACGCACGGACCCGCCTTGCTTATGACAAGTGCACTTATTTTGTTTCTTTTCGACGCGATAGAGACAATAAACTTAACAATAATAATTTTTTTTTCCACTATACTTCCATTCTCCTTACAATCCTTACAATCCTTACAAAAAAAAAAAAAAATAATAATAATAATAATAAATGTAACAAATGATAGAAAATATTGAGTACTTACGAGATTTTTGTTGTTCAATCAACGCAAAGATATTTTTGATTGGTATATTTTAAAAGTAATAAAATAAAATCTGATCATGATAATGAAACAATAGGGTGGTTTCATTCATGTTAAAGCCGATGTCATAAAGTGAGTACTAAATAACATTGGCTGGTATAGGAAAATGGCTCATTTTGCAAGTTTAAAAATATTTCACCAATTTTTTGAGAGCATTGATGCTGTTAACAGGTTGAATTAGTATCTCAAGTATGCAAAAAAAAAAATAATAAATAATGACGAAAAAAAAGCTAATTTTCCAAAGAAAATATCTAAAAACTACGTTTGTCCTATGCTGAGCAATGTTATATTCATTACTCAAGAAGAGCATCGAAAAGCACTCAGAATGACGTCATGCGTACACACCCTATAATGTATATAAAGTACTGTACTTAAAATAAGTCACAAATTTACAAAGTATTATATAAAAATATTTATATATATATATATATATATATAAAAAAATTGCCACTCACTTTTCACAGCGTAGTCGCACTGATGGAGCTGTTGGAAAACGACAGCAATTTTAACAAAAATAATAAACACAAAATGTATAGGTGCCGTACGTTCTCATTTTAGCCTTTGAACTACAAGACATTATAATTGCTCGTTCTGCAAAGTCAGACTTCCGGCGCAACTTTTGTGTCGATATGTTTCTTTGTTATAACAGCTGATTATGACTTCGTTACCTGTTTACTACGTTTATACATATGGTCGATCATTGTTATTTCTTCGTTTAGAACTTTGAACTTGATAAGAATGAAAGAAACTCCATACAAAAAAAAAATCCATGCTCTTCATGTGACTCAATTTTTGTCAATTTTGTTAGCTCAATAAAAACAAGATCAACCAATGAATGTGTCGTATTTTGTTGGTCAGCCAATCACTGTTATTGAGATTCACTTTACTTTAAAGAACAAGCTAATGTTATACGATATTATTATGATCAGTCAGTTTCTAATAATATATCGAATCGATACTTTTCAGTTTATCAATTTATACCACAAGATCCATATATAGACCTGGAATTTACCAGAGCTCACAGTTTGACTAAATATAAAGTAATATTAATAATAATAAATGGTTTTTATTAGAGGCCAGAAAAGGTACAAACTCACTGATATTATGGTCCTCTGACTTTCTTAAAAACAATTTGCAATAGTCAGAGTATTTCTTCATTACATACATTATACATAATTATCAAAGGAAATTTCCCGTAGGAAAATATATTCTGTAGTTAATTTTTACATAAAATACAATATTAGAAAGACATAACATAAGTTCAGTCTTTTATATGATAGAAAATTATTTATATTGTTTATAACTTACTTATTATACTGTTGAAATTTTAAAAATTGATAACAAAGAATTTATGCCACCTCAATAAAGTGGCTGGATGACAATTGAATTTCTCCGCCTTTTTATAGTTTATTGTATAGTTTTCCAAATACAGACATGTCCAATACAATGGAGGTACACACAGTACAAGCATAAGATAACAGATACAGGAAATAGCTTACACAACATATTAGATCATTAAAAAAACATACATAAAAAGTTTTTTTTTTTTTTTTTTTTTTTTTTTTTACATACTGCTGGCCGCGCGTTTAAATGGGGAAAAAGCAATTTTCATGAACCGCACGAGTGGTGAATGTGAATATACACCTTTAACGGCCGTCGCGAGTGGCGAATAAGCTATGACAGCACATGACACAGCTCACAGCACATAACATTCGCCACTCGCGACGGTTCATGAAAAATGCTTATTCCCCATATTCCCCATTTTTTATCATTTTAAAGGAGTTATGCATCAGGTCAATTTGTAATTTATTATACATATTGTAGATGTTCTATTTATAAGCGTATTTTTAGATACATCATTGTTACAAGTATATACATAAAAATTAAAAATAGCATGGGTGTGTTAACTCTTTTTGTGGTACGTTACTTGTTATCTTGGATACGATCGAACAATCATCGAGCGTATTGCTACATATTTATATACATTTTTAGACAAATAACATCATTTCTATTGCACCTGCTTTCAAGAGTTAGTAGTTTCACAGTGTGAGTGTGTCCAGTTGACTAGACACCTCCGCACCTTTACTTCTATTTCTCTTTTGCTCTAGAACTCTGCTTGAACTTGCTATGATATGTTTGCTGTACAGGAACTGACAACAAAGAGAGAGAGAGAGAGAGAGAGAGTTGAGTGCATGC